>MU944324.1:0-11702 GCA_036418165.1 Cooperia oncophora | reverse complement strand
TTCCACTGATGAAGAAGGCTCTAAACAAGTCCAGTAAGAAAACCAAACTCAAGCTTTTTTGCTGTAAATAATAGCTTCAGGACTGTTTGAAACGCCATTTTGTGGCTCGTTCCAAGTTTTTTTTCCGCAGCTGTATGTGTATGTATATGTGAGCTGTGATATATGCACGTCATCATATTAATTCAGGTGATGCTTGTGAAGCACTGAATTCCTGAACGGTTCTTTGAAGGTGCGAGGATACGCAGAATTTTTCATTCCAAAAAGCAGGTCGGCTTGGTGGGGGCATTTTGCTGGTTTCCATCAATCGCACTCCATGCCTCCTGTGGAGACCTGTAAGCTTTGCAATGCAGGAGCTTCGTTTACGCTTGAGTGGGGTCCCACCAGGATGAAACCTCTATTCAGAACAAAGTAACTAACAAAAGAAACTAGCGAAAGAGAACAATGTTCTCCCCTCATCCCAAGCCGAACAGCTCCAGTCAGTCTCATCGCGGTATTTTCATACCCGTTAATCGTAGATGGCTATAAAAAAGCCCTCTGAGGGCCGAGTTCTTGATTGAGTTCCTATGACCAGGTAAACCAAGGTGCGTCAACACGCAGAGGAGAATCAAGAATCTTTGGCAAAATGGCTTGCTAACAGCGCTAGCGCTCTCCCACGCTTTATCGTCTACGCCGCTTCGTTCATGATCTCCTCTCTTATCATATGGTTGCACTGTGGCTGTGAAACGGTGGGATATTCATCACTCCTGTACTCTCTTGCCACTGCATCACCTCTTTCTGATTCCCACGCGTGATGTCTCACTTACCGCATTTTCCTATAGCGCTTATGCTGTTCCCAACACATGTCTCAGATGGAGCATTTTCGACGGTTTTCTTTCTGTTCACTTTCTCTGCTGATTACATAGCGTCTTGGCATTCATCTTAGCACAACTTATATTGAAGCCGTCCTCTAAAAGGCGTAGCCGTCCTCTAAAAGGCGTAGTCAACCTCGTTTATAGTAGTGGGCGGAGTCAGGTCCACAATGACGTTTTCCTCATAGGCCCATGCTTTACTTCTGACCCATGAATGGCTGAAAGGAGAGGAGCGAGAACGGCACAATGATAAGCTTGACTCCACCCACATGGCCAGCTTGAGTGAATTTGAGTCGAATGACTCCTTGGCAAATCAGCTCCTTCCTTTCCTCGGCGGATCTCTTGTAATGTAGCTTTTGTCATCTGCATCTGCCTTTCCTTGCAGTTTTAGAACATTTATGACCCCGTGTGCCGGAAGGCTGCTTCACAATAGACACGACTGCAGACTAGTTTATTAGCAATACGAACGAGATCAGTCCAGTCGATGAGTATTGGAAGAGCGACGAGCCCATGAGAGCGACAGTCGTGGAGGAGATCATCAAGGGGATGAAGAGTTCGGCGACGATTCGAACGGGATTGCTGGACTGGGTGGAATTCGGATGCGAGAAAAAGCCTCGATCGGCTGTCGCAAACCTTAAATACCATGCGTGAGATGAGTCACCAATACCGTACCCCAAGCATTCCTCTAAGCCTGCGCAAGAGAAGCTACTGATGAAACAAGTAAAGGCACTACACTACTCTCTATCTGTGATACTTAAGCCCTACGGATTCTTGTAAAACTCTTTAGACGTTATACTCATCTTAGTGCCCTAGGTGTTAGAGCCCTTGGCACACTCAGTCGATCGCTAAAGTGGTACAGTCTGTTTGGCTATGGGCTAACTGGTTTTCAAACACCTCTTATTGAGGATAGATCGTTAAGGGCATAAGGCACGATTATTTGATACTTGATCTAAAATCGTAAGAAGGGTGCTATATAGTGGGGGAAAAAGGCGAAAAAGCGAAGTGAGACGATTAAAAACCTGCAAAAAAGCCTTTGATCCACACTACTCACCAGGGAAGTCCGCCAACTTACCATGGAACTTTGAATGGAGACCTGGGTAGATCGATAGAGTCTATAAGGTTATTTACAAATATAGATAGCAAAACTGCAACCTGCATTTCACAAGCAACTTATGAGCAGGTAAAGTTCGTAATGGTGCTGTAGGGCCTGGAACCACTTGGTGCCGTGAGTGTGAAGCATAAGCGAAGAAATCGCCATACGCGAATCGCAGACGTGCGTGGTACTTTCAAAGATTATAAACGACTCGATTCGTCGCTATGCGACTGCCTCGCTTAGTCTTTACAGCTCACCACAAAGCCTCCACCCTACTGCACCATTACAAACTTTTCCACTTGCTCATAAGTTGCTTGTGAAATGCAGGTTGCAGTTTTGCTATCTATATTTGTAAATAACCTTATAGACTCTATCGATCTACCCAGGTCTCCATTCAAAGTTCCATGGTAAGTTGGCGGACTCCCCGGTGAGCCCGTTCCCCCCAAAAAAAAGAGGCCGAATTTTCCGGATAACGAAGTAATCCCGTTGACCCCAGCACAAGAACCGTGTACGGTAAGATAACTTCGCCTTGCCATGTTACTTCATAATCCATGCACCACACCGCAGCCGCGCTCATGTCACCATCCTTCCGCTTCATATATGCTACTTTTTGCAAGCTGAAGCGATCACGAGCCACCTGCGATCGTCGCGACAGTTGTGGGTCGTTCTCGTGCGCGGCGATCGTCCGGGTGGTACTGGCTGCGCCACCCAGCTGTTACGCGGCCTTACAAGGGTGCCTTCTTCGCGGACAAGCGCTTCGCAGCGCCGCGCTCATGTGGCGCACATTTCAGGGCGTATTAGTCCTACACTTCTCTGGGTATTCTTCTGAATCACTCGCACTCTTGAACGAAAATGTATACTCGAAATCCCTGAGATCGGGTAGGCGTGGCCGCATGTTTCAACTTAACCTGAAGGTGTCTATGCTTCTGGTGAGATATTTTCATCTTGACACAATTGTTGTCGTGTCTCTGTCCAACACAGAACAAGATGAGTTGCCTTTAGGCAGCGTTTCAGACGTGTAGCCGCCTACACTGTAGCGCCTACCAGTCTGAACGCTTGCCGTTAGACTAGAATATTCCACGGATACCGAATAATACACAGAGACAGATAATACAAATCCCCCCTACTCTGGCTCAGGATAAGGAGTGTACCCTATCATGAGACTCCATGCCGAATGTTAATCCATCATTTTTCGCCACTAAGTACAGTCATAATCGCGGTTCATAAACGGGACATAAAGTCTTTTGCCGATTGATCAAAATCCCTTTGTGGGATGGCGGCGCACGCATTCTACTTCCATTCAGAATCGTAGTGGGTTATTGAATGCGATGTGGCCTATACAATGACTTGCGGTGGCCAGCCGATGTACAAGTCAGTGTTTTATCCTCCCAGACGAATCTGGTACCAATTCACCGTCCCCGGAGGGTAGAAGGCTTGGTTGGCCTGGGCGGGAGTCGACCCGGGATTCGAACCCGGGACCGCGCGAATGGTGAGCGCCCCACTTGTCACTACACCATCTCGCCTCCGAGCTTTCGAGGCTCGTCAGACCAAGCCCTTTTTCTGTCTTATACAAGCGATATAGCACAGGGTTCTATACGGGCTCTTGGGCGGCTTTTCAGTGTTTTTTTTTCGCTTTTATATTATTTACCATCTCTCCATTAGTTTTGAGCCGCACATATCACCCAATCTTGAAACGCGGCGGCATGCATTCATAATTTTATTCTTTCGCTTCTAGCACCAATGACCACTTCGACGAATGACCACCAAGAAGGGGCTAGCAGACCCTATGCTGCTGAAGACTATGGATATCAAGCCTATATTTCCTCAACGAGTGAACAGCCAACAACATCCGATGGAACCGGATTTCCTGCCAACTCTTATGGATACTATGCGACATTGTCAAAATACGCACCCGAAGAGCCTGCACTCCTTGGCAATGATTCATTTACCGGTGTGATATCCTTTCCTGCTCTTTTGCAACTTTTCCTAATTTAATGAAGCAACTTTAGGCTATGCACCAGCTCCGCCATCATTCCAAGTGACCTATTCAGTACCTGCAGAGACAGTTTATTCAGCACCCTTTTCGGATACACATGGCGACGTTGACATGCGCGAGGGTAACCAACCAACCATCGCTGCTCCTCAGCCTCTGTGTGCTAAGAAAAGCGGAATCTTCGTCATCTCAACTTGCGTCAATACTCGCCACGGAACTACTTTTATTCAGTAGTGCCGGCCGAGGGAGATCTTCACAAAACCGCATTGCTATGAGGGTTAATTCGGCATATCCTTTGAATACTGGTATCTGCTCCCCTGTCTAAGCAGGCCATGTTCATCGACTACTCTCGCGACAGGATACACGAAACCAGTCGACGTGACACAGTATGGCAGTACAGTTAACTTTCAGCAATTCATTTTCGCAGGATTGTTCACATCTGTCCAGCAGATCGCAGAGTAGCATGGATGAAGATTCGAATGATGGCTTAAAGAGTTCCACTGCGAAGAAGATCAAATCTCTCCGAAACGCTGAGTACAGGAAAAAACATCGGTCTTGTTCGCTGCGGACTAATGGGGCGCGATCAGATGACCGGAACCTGCGACTTGGCCACTCCCAGACTATCCACTAGTCGCTGAAGCGGGATAGCCACATCCGGTGGAAAACGAATACGATACAATCCTGTTTCTCACAGAAAAAAAAGTTGCAAATAGGCTTGCGCGGCCGCCAACATCAATCCCCTCCTTATTAAGCTGCCATCATGCCGCAGTGATCTAGTGGATAACGAGTAGTCCTTCAAAGTCGTCGAGCTTCTTTCAGGTGCTTACCGCCACGTCAAGCACAGTCGGAAACTCCCGAAAAGTTCAAAGGGAGCTTGTTCGCGCTGAAGTCGCTAGTGCATCTGAACGAGGAAATGAACGTTTGCAGAGTATAACTTGCAGAGCAGAGTATGCGCAATGCCGATGAAAGTTTTTTTTGTAACTGATAAAAACGCTGTTTGTGCGGAGATGGTGTAGTGACAAAGGGTGCCGTTTACCACTCCGCTCGGCGGCTCTCGAATCCGGGCCGACACCCGCCCAGGCCAACCAAGCCTTCTACCCTCCGGGACGGTAAATTGGTACCAGATTCGTCTGGGAGGATAAAACACTGACTTGTACATCGGCTGGCCACCGCAAGTCATTGTATAGGCCACATCGCATTCAATAACCCACTACGATTCTGAATGGAAGTAGAATGCGTGCCGCATCCCACAAAGGGATTGATCAACGGCGAAGACTTTATCCTTATCCTTATCCTAATCGCGGTTCAGAGCCTTCAAATCTCAGCTATCCGACTTTGCAGTAATATACTGGCAAAATATACGTGTAGCTATCGCCGTATAGAACTCCCGATCAAAGGCTATCCAAAATGAAGCTGGAAACTTCGTCAAAGCTGCTCTAATTACAAGCGTGCGGCTGCGCAGCGAGAGCACTTCTCTCCCACCCACATTCTTTTGCTCATCCTTGTCCTTGTTTACGTCTCCGTTCGCTCTCACACTGGGAATTCGATTTACTTATAGTCTGGCAGTGGCACTATCTTTAGCTCCGTTTTCACATAGGAAATGTGGCTCCAGAGCCACATTTGTCTGAGAATGGTTAGTGAGGGGATGAGCGAGTTCCTATCAGCGAGTCTGATTCCTGGACAATTTCTTCAATATCTCCTCACTGACTCTAAAGACACTTTTGAGACTGTTTTGCACATCTTTTTCGGTAGTGCAAAATCATCACATGATTCTATTTTGCTCTTGAAAAGTTACGGAAATAGAATTGTTTTTCTCGCTCACGACCCCAATTGGATACCGCTCCTGTTTGCCACAAACGGAATGTCTTAGATAACAGAATTTCAAAGATCATTTTGAAAAACTGGAATGATGTGTAATTTTTGCTAGAAAGTTTGCTGTGAAGCCAATGGTAGCAACGGCTCATTTCAACTAAGGAGGTTTTTAGAGTCTCATGCGTGTACCACCAGACTACTCTGCCAGACGGAGCTTCACTTCTCATCAGTAGAAAAATCCTTGGGAAAAAATGCTGCTTTGGCTAGCTTCTTGCTCCGGTGATTTATTTGTTCTCGATTTCCTCATTCGTCTTGTAGAGATCGAGAATATAGCTCAACGCATCATATTCTAAACGCAAATTTACTGACATATTTATTGCGTTTCAAATGTTTACGGGTCTAGTCAGAGTTGAAGTATCAAATTAAACAATTTTATGCCAACAAAGCGATATTCTGTCACCTCTTGCTCACTAGCCGCTTCTTCGTGCCATTCAGTACTACTGCCATCTTACAGTGGAAAAGAACGAAAAAGCACGGTCTCAGAAATTGAATAATCTTTGGGTTAAGGGAAGAAGGGACATTTTTGAGACTACGAAGCTCTTCGCTGGGCAACACATTAAATTCCCCCATCTTCCTATCATTTGTCATGTAGTAATAGTGATATGATCATTGTCCGTCGTAGCGTCATTCGGCACGTGGTGGTTTGTTGCGTCACCAACCTGATCACCGAATCCGGGGTGCTGGGATATCGCCAATCGCGAAACCTTCCTTCTCGTTTCTTTCTTTCCCATCATTCCTGGTTTTCCTTTCTTCCTCTTCCCTCTGCATGCTCGGGTAGATGATGCAATGAGAAATTGCCCCTGGACGCTCGCGGCGAGAAAATATCCGGTTAACAGAAGGCCTCTAACCCAATTCCGGTGTTGCTTTGTCAACATAGATCGGGGGACCTCTTTTACATCTTACCACTACGGTGGGACAACAGCTCCCTATATCACACTAGCCCTCTTACCGAATTTTCCCCAAACATTATTGTTGAGCGAAGGAAGATATACCCCTCTGATCGTCTACTAAAATATTACTTCTGGCCACCGCTGCTTATGAGGTTCGCCCACGACGATTTACACAGACTCGACTTGCGCCTCTTCTTCCATGCAGGCGTGTTTAACGTTTGAAGAGGTCAGTAAACAAGCATCACTGCCATCTGATCACCATAACGCCCGCTGCCATCTTATCGTCAGATTGGCATATTCAAGTCCGTGATTGTGGTTTTTTTTACTTTTGTGATTTTCGGTTGGTATCGAGCGTCATTGTAAAGTGATGTGGTTTCCTTGATTATCTTTGCGACGAAACTCAAAAGTGTCCAACGGGTGACGGTGCTATGTGGGAGTTATCGATTTGGTGCTGCTGCCAATTTCATATTGTGAACTTAGAGGTCATTTCCCAGTATTCTCCTTATTCACTCTGCACGATTTTTTTTTCGCGGGCTTCTTGTTGGTAAATCCTTCCTGCATCTGTTCCGTCTTATATTTGGTCGTGGATCTGCCTCCGCATACCAAAGTCGATGTTGCTTGTTTATACGCTTCCTTCTTTCAAAGTTTCGTCCATGTAATATTAGGTTGGAAGGAAAGTCCTGTCAGTGTTTTTCGAAAAGCTTTGATTCTCGATGCTCGTGCATGACATAACATGCTATGTTTGTAGGACACTCTGGGATTCCTGCGAGAGGCGCCTGCTCTTCCCTGGGTCTAATTACGATGTCAGTTTCACAGGAGCATCTTCGGGTCATCATCTTCTATCAGTGGCCCCGCGGCACTGGAGCCACGGCAGCTGTCCGTAACATCAACAGTGCATTGAGGGAGGACACCACTATCGTCAGGATCGTTCACTTTTAGTTCGCTCGCTTCGCGAAAAGAGACTCGATCCTCGAAGGCAAACCTTGGTTGGGACGGCCCCAAGAAGTGGAAGACTCCACCATTCTCGAAGCAGACAAGGGGGATCCAGAGGCTACCACCCGCAGTCTTGCGACAAGACTCGGATGTACCTAACTGACAGTCGTCCACCGCCTGTAAGCCTTTGACTACCAAGAAGTACTGGCTTGATGGATCATTCATACCTTGACCGATGGCACGCTGTGCACCCGGGTACCCCTTGGTCAGTCTCCCCTTCTCTGCCCTCGTCAGAAGGAGTTTCCGGGAGACTGCTTAGTGGGGGAGAGATGGGTCCTCTATGATTTCAACCCACACAGTACCGTGTGTCTCTCTCAAGGAGAAGATCCATTCTAGCAGTCCAAACCGGGCATGTATTCCGAGAAGGTTCTCCTGTGCTGCTCCTGGACGCGAGGGGGATGCTGCAGAACGAGCTGTCCTGTAAGAACACACGATCATCGCTACCATTTGTGTCGCTCAGCTCCTGAAACCGGTGGAAACTGTTGGAGAAAAATCACCGAACTAGCAAGGCTGGGAGAATAGTCCCCGCTCATAATATTCTTCCCTCGACTTAGTCCCCACGACTGCTACCTGCTACGCCTCCTTAAGGCTTTCTTAGCTATGAAAACTTTCAGCAATTTTGATGACATCAGTCGAGAGGGCGCTGACTTACTCTACTCGCAGCCTTCTCAGTTCTGGGAGGAGGGGAATGCTTACCTGTCCATTGGGTGGAGCACTGTAGTGGCTAGTACCAAGACGAGTATATTGTGACTTATCCAACTTATATTGAGTTAGAAAATGAATAGAGAAAATCACAGATAGTGCCTACAGACTTTCCCTTCCAAACCTGTATAGTAGCCAGAAGGTTCAGTACCGCCATGTCGCGCGGCTTATAGCCTTTCACAAGACCATCTCTTCCTGAACAAAAAATTTGGACCTCCTTTTGTAGAAAAAACCTTGAGTGAATCACCGCACAGCGAACGCTTGCGCATTCTTCATGTTGGACGAATTCAAATGCATGGTTTCGTGAACGTTCTGTGTTTTGTTCTCAGGGCGTAGTCTACGATTCTTATGTCGATTCGTTCAGGTATGGTGAAAGTGGAAATTGTACAGACGAAGCCTTTTCAAGGGCAAAAACCAGGAACAAGTGGACTGAGGAAGAGGGTAGGTCCAATATCTGGTTGTCCGGTTGTTCCTTGTCTTATTTTATAGTTCTTGGATGAATGAGATACTCCATTCCGAGTGCTCGTTTTGTTTTTCCACCACTTATTTTATTATTATTTCATTTTTTATGGGATTTTGTTGTTTTATAAATCATTTAGAGGGAGCTGAGTCTTTTATTTCGTTGAGGATGTTTTGAGACTCTTCCCGAATCCTCAAGCCTCTGAAGGTCAATAAATATCTCACGCTCCGTGCAGCAACATTAAAAATATCCATTACAAAAATCAAAGGTGGAAACAAAATAATTGATAAATGCAGCGGTTTGCGCTTCTGTTACGGCTCCAAAAATTCGAAATTTTTTTTCTTCTCTCCGCTAGAACTGTGCGGCGTAGGGAAGTTATTCCTCTATTTTGCCCAGATCACAAATGTGGCATTCGTTTTTGCCGCTGGCTTTATTTGGCGCGCCCATCTTCTTCACCAAGGCGATGAAAACATTAGAATTCATTAATAACCTGACCTTCATTTTTCTACAACAGTGCAATCCAGCGCTCTGTTAACAATAAGGGTCTGTCTGGGAGGGAAGTAATTGCCTTCCTGATAGGTTCACAGAGCGCAGATGACCAGTGTGGACTTTCACTTTTCGACAACAGTGCAATTTAGCATTCTGCTAAGACTGTGTCGACGGGTAATTTCCTTCCTGATAGGCTCATCTTTCCGCAGAGCGCATTTGACCAGTGTGCCCCGCCCTTACGTTAGGCGCCAGCGCCAAGAATGAATTTTCGTTTTCGTGTCAGGGAATCGCGGCGGATTTGCATGTGGGGTAACCCCCCGCATGCAAATCCGCGCGATTTTGGTGAGAAATTTGCCAGGCCAAGAATGGATATCATATTCATGTCCACCCAAGATACCGAATAATTCCTACAGGCAAAGTTTTCGCGAAACTTGGAGTTTTTGGATGTTGTAAATTGGTGATAGAGCCGCAAGAGGCGTTACGTAATCAACACAAGAACTCTCAAGGTCATATTTTTCATCACTTAACGTAATACCGAAACATGGCATGAGTGCCAATGTTCATTGTCTTCTATTCGCATTTTGGAACGGTTGAGCTGGAAGGAGTGGGACATCGAATTCATTTTTCTTACGTCCTCTTTTTGACGACTAGCACTGAGATCTCTTTGACATCTGTATCAACTTTTCATGAACATTTGACCCAAAAACGTAACTTTTTCTAGTAGAATGCTCATAGTTCAATTGCAAGGCATTCATTTCTGGAAAATATTCAGCACTATGGTTCTGACGTTGTCGAGCAGCCCCTTGGGAGCGAAACATCTAGAGAATCTCATTATTTTTAACACGTATTTTTCCCAATAACTTGACAATTTTCCAATGTTCGCATAGATAGTAGCAGCTAGAATGGGGTGTTACAAAAGTATATGAGGGTGCAGTGTGGTTTTTCTATCGCGGCGAACTCTTCATAAGGCAGCATGAGGCCGCAAATTTCAACGCCTGCGTAATGCGCCTGCCCTTTACCTTCAAGGGTAATCGCTAATGCTTGAACCCGAAACTACCGACCGTTGAGGCTTCTTGGCTCAGTTTTATGTTCGTTGTTTTATGTTTAACAAGAACAAGTAAATTAATGTTGAAAGAACATTTACTAACTTTTACTAAGTTCATATAATAGTAAATTATCACGATAAACACCTTATTCCTCCTTTCCCTTACTGATGAGCACAGAAGGAGGATATACAAACTGCTTGGTTTCCGTCTAAGGGCACGTGCGAAACGGAAACTAAGCTACTTCTTTGAGTCACCCCCCCCCTCTAAAACTTGGATAAGAAAAGTGTATTAAGGATTGTAGCAATCAAAATACTATATAAAATCTTATTAAAGTCTTATTATTTATGTCATCACGTCACGGCCGGCAGTTTGCTAGGTAAACTGATGGCTGATTACTGAACGAGTATCTTTGTTGTTATAGGTTCCTGAATTCCAACAGCAACACTATACTGAGAACTTCATACAGTGCGTTTTGGATGGCGGTCTAGGATCAAAGAAGAAGGGTGCTACCCTGGTCGTTGGTGGCGATGGGAGATTCCTGTGCAAAGAGGCTGTAAACGTCATAATCAAAATTTCAGCTGCAAATGGGGTGAGTAGAGTATTCTTAATTAATGTCGGTGAATGGCCTGAAACGTAGTGTTTTCTTATGATATTTACTGATTTGAGGTAAGCCATTTAATTATTGGGCAGAATGGTTTCCTGTCGACTCCTGCTGTTTCCAATTTGATCAGGAAAGGGTTCCAGGGAAAGAAAATTGATGGAGGTACACTTTCCGTTCACCAGTGATCTAATTTCCGTCTGACTTTTGATGTTAAGGAATAATTCTCACGGCCAGCCACAATCCAGGAGGTCCTAAAGCTGATTTTGGAATAAAGTTCAACTGCGAGAATGGTGGACCAGCCCCTGACGGCGTGAGTTATTCAGCGTATGAATCACGAGAAGACCGGGCGATTGCATGGTGAGCCAGCATGGTCGCACAGCAACGTCACACCGTGTTCAAACTTCGCGATCGCGCGATCGGATTGCTCGATTGGGGTGCTCAACCGTCACGCATTACACCACCGCTACGACAATTCGAATTGACTCTGTTGAACGCGGCGGCCCAATTGCAATTCTACCGCATGGCGGCACACCTCTTGGCGCCCCCGGTCGTGGTTGCGCAATCCAATCGAGGATCCGATCGCGAAGCCTGATGCAGTCTTAGAGCTGCACCGTCCTATCCGCCCGAAATGGGCTTGGAACATGGGTTTTCCCTGTTTCTCGGCGTGTTTCTCAGAGTAATAAAAGGATCTATGCATATAATAATATGAACGAAG
>MU944322.1:0-11326 GCA_036418165.1 Cooperia oncophora | reverse complement strand
AAAGAACTATCAACCAATTATCCTCAGACCAAATACGACCCCTCCCGACTTAATATGACTTCCTCTAAGGAATACCCAGCGATGATGTGCCCAGATCTTTTTGCTTTCGGTAGTCTTTTTTCTCTCGCAGATCAGAAGCAGGACAGGAGCTCCTCAGCCCGCTCTTATGCTCTACTTGTGACTACGAGTAAGTCACTTATCCACTGAGCTTGTTTCGGGTTACGATAAGGGACCATAGAAGGAGTGGGCAATAACTTACGCTTTGTGAAGAGAGAGGGGCAGTTTTAGGAAAGGAAAAAAAATCCTGAAAACCGCGTTCGTACATAACAAATATGAAGAATTTGCGAAAGAGCACAGTGCCCAATCGAAATAATTTTCAGCCCAAGATAAATCGTGACGATCTCGATCCAAAGATTCCGCGACACTGGAGAATACGCGACCAAAAACTAGGTAGGAATCGACTGACTCCACCCCCCTAGCAAATTGCCGTTATTCCTTATCCGAGGACGTTTGTGAGCGTAGCCATTAAACTCCCAACCAACCCTTTTTCGCACGTTCTGAGGATTTCTGAATTCTCACCACTCGCAGGTTTTTACCATTTTCAAAGAATGAACGCAAATTGTAATGCCAGAATACAAGGTGAAAGCACTTGCACACTCAACACTGAACTCATGGACACAATTCACGATTAGCAAAGACGAAGAAGTGGTTCGCAAAGGCTGTTGGGACCCCAACCTTAGAAATTGCGCCATTAGCGGCTCCAAAATGGGCGCAAAACCGTAATTAAAAGATAAGGATACTAACGGCGGAAGTGATGTAGAAGGGACACATTCTAGGCGCGGTTCAATATACCTAGTCATTTTGTAGAGTCCAGTAGACATACCCATTTCGGCCGGCTTCATAAAGCCCTGCGAAGCCAGGAAATGTAACGAGTTTCGTTTGCAGGCTGTTTCTTCCACATTTTTGGCTGCGTTCACACTTTACGGCGGCGTCCACCAGCGCCCAGTAGCGTCCACCAAGGTTCCAAGCGTCCAGCAGCGTCAGCGACCAGGAAAGTATAGATATCGATCTAGCCTCTGCCAGCGTCCACAGCGACCAGCAGCAGACTGCTAGTAGAGAATATGGCGCGATAGGAGGGTACCAGCTGCCTGCTACCCTCTGTCGCGCTATACTCTCTAATAGCAATCTGCTACCCCCTATCTCCCCACACTCCACCAGCTATCTGCTACCCTGAGCGTAAAACTCTGAATGCTGTTTCTCTTAGAGGACAGCACGGATGGTGGGTAATGGCAGAGAAATAGGGAAGGCTCCATTCAGCTAGATAGAGGAGAAAAAAAAGCATAAAAACCGTCTGAAGTGATCGGTATAGGACCACTGGAACGCGGAACGTCGTGGAACATGTCTTTTAAGCAGGGTAGCAGCATCGTTGTGTCAAAGCCCATGGGGGGGGGAGGTGCGTACTTTTGATCTGGGAAGGGGAGGCCCAAGCCCCGCGACCGCTCAACATTTTTCGCCGAACTATAATACTCATGCTCGTTGTCGACCGGAAAAAGCGTGGAGGTGTAGGGCGGGGGGGGTCGTGCCTGGACCGCAATTCGAAGAGGGGGGGGCCCCGCTCGTACTCACAACCGACATTTCGCCAGCATCCCCCATGCGTACCCTGTCGGTATAGGACCACTGGAACGCGGAACGTCGTGGAACATGTCTTTTCAAGATTAATCAGGGAAATCCAGTGAATTACTGATATGGACGAGCTCTCTCACATGGGAGACGTGTGGTATGACGTGTATGACTCTCCAACGGCAATGTATTAAATCGGTATAAATAAACTGGATTCTAAGCACTCATCCACAACTCCGAAACTAAAAGTCTGCAAGGACATATGTCAACACAATAAACTCAACGTTTAGTATCAGTGACGCAAAAGGACTTTTGAAATTAAATCACCCGATTCCGATAACTTAGTAAGTACTCGTCAATCTCTAATAATCGCACCATAGGACAAGTCTTTATTTCGAGTGGCTATATGTTGAAAGAATCCATAAAGGTGTCTAGGTATCGACAAAAAGGAAGCTTTTTTTGTAAGAATCAAAACTAAGAGATGCGCCATGTATTACGCCTTCCTGCTAGTTCGCCAAGGCCATTCGACCCGAAGGCTCCAAACGATAAAAAAACACAACTCCGGAAACATTACAGGCAGCACACGTACAAAGCTTTAAAATAGGGTATATTATCATGAGAGCAAATTTAGAAGGCGTGTCATGACGTGTACTATTGCACGCGGACCTCCCTTTATTTGAGATGAGTCATCATTTCGTAATTACGCCCCTGTTTTATGCTGAATCATCCCTTTGTATACCTCTTAGGGTTGAAGAGTATCGGAAGGAAATGAACTGTGTGTGGCTGGGGTGCTATCGGGCCCATGAATCGAAGCACGCCGTAATACTACAGTCACAGAAAGTCCGGCCCTTGGGGAAAAAGTTTTGCCAACTACGATTTCTTCAACTCCCCACCCCTTCAGTAGGTTTTCCCTCTGCTAACGAACCTTTAGCCCCTTCCCCATCCATGAGCAGCGCCATCGCGTTGTGGTCCATTTACTGGAAAAATACAAGCCCTGATTCCATGCCCAAATACAACCCCTTCTCATGCTACGCTAACAACTTTCCAAGATTTTCCCAACATCCACCCAATTTTACATTTTTTTTCGAAAAATCTCGCAGTTTTTGAGCCTGAAAACTTTCCGGTCGAAGGGGGGGGGGGGGGAATATATGCCGCATGTTAAACCAGGAAAGATCTCTTAAAATTTCCCTAACCTCCTCCCTACCAAGTTCGCTTTCCGAGATCCAAAAAATTCTGGTTTTTCCCCAAAAATTTTGGGCTGTCGAGGCGGGGTCTTCAGAATTTAGGTTATCACTTATTCAACTATCGGAAACTAGTAGTTTGTATAGATCTTTGTACAGTCCCTCTCGCAACAGCGGCCAAAAAACGACGCCCCCCCCCTTGTCCACTTTAATAGCGTCCCGTGAAACAAGAGAAATCAAATATTAAAAAAAGATTTCTAAGACCAAATCACGACGCCTCTCCTGGCGATCAAAAAGACCGCACCCCGCCCCGTTGTGATGCATCACACGATGTTGCTCTGCCCATTGTCTTCCTTATACCAACTTCTTCAAAAACCCAACTACCAGCCAGTTTTCTGAGGATTTTCTTCAGTTTTCACTTACCGTCGAGGGAGGGCGATATATAGCGCACTCAACAGAAAACATTGAGAAAAGTCAACGAAAACATTGTCCTCGAAACCAAACACGACTCCCTCGCTCGGCGACCCTCAACGTACGACCTGCCCTCCCTACAATTCGTGCACGCCACCCGCACCCTTTTTTGGATAGGCTCGTACATTGGTTACCAACTACTCGTCGAGTGATCGCTACCAATCGCATTGATGACCATAAAACATGCGTAACTAGTAATTCCATGGTCATGGAGCCAGAAGCACTGCATGTTATTTCGCAATTCTTCCGCATACGTGGGGGGTTCGCTGATTAAACAAAAACTCGTGTAACACTGCTGTCAGATAGTTGAGCTGGCACAAAGAGGCACTGTTCGAGGGCACTGTGCCACATGTACTAAGCTTGCGTAGGCTTCCTTGCGTAGGCTTGCGAGGTTGGTTCAAGGGTTACTGGATAAATACAAGTGTGTCAACGATTAAGGTCAATTCAGAGGAAAAACAATAGCACATGTTACACCGAGTGGATTAACAAAACGCCTACAGTGTCGGCGTAAAAGGACACTAGGGCGGCGACTGTCCCGTGGGTGGTGTACAGTCATGATTCCCGCAACTGATATGGACTAGGAGGGGCACAAGTTTGGAGCGCAGCTAGGGCAGATTTCCCACCAAATGTAAAGGGCTCAGGATGGCGCCACTGTTGGAAGACCGCTCTACTCCAAGCGCCGCGTCACGCCCTGTCGTTTGCGGGGATCTAAATGGGGCCAGTAGTCAAGGGATCAGATCCCGTCCGCACCAAACAAGCTCTCCATTCCCACGAGGTTGGTCAGCAGCTAGCAGTATTGTTCGAGAGGTAAAACCCATTACCTGTACCGTTTCTCTCTATTACTGTATGCCAAAGAACGCATTCAGTCTTATCCGCGAGCATGATATCCTTTGCAATGTGGGGAAAAAAACCTAGTTTCGCTCCATCAAAACCCAAATGGCATAACTAATACACACGATTTGCTTCACCAACAGTTTTTTTTCCTAGTCTTGTCAGAAACCAGGAGCGCACCTCACTTCTAAAACCTTTTTTGTGGATCTAGGGAGAAGGTACCTAAAAACGCGATCCGCGACTGTAAGTCACGGGCTTTGGGAGCGAAAGTGCAAAATATGAATTCATAGGCACTGACTTGACAGGAAAGAAAAGAAATAAGAAAATCGCGACAATGCCCTTGATAAGGACCCAGGATTGAACAAAAATCCCAAAAAGCGAGATACTGCTGCGTGGGAGAGACTACAAAGTAAGAGCGAAAAAAGGGCGAAGAAGAGAAGGGAATATACGGATCCCATGCGAAATTACCGCAAAACGACACCCATGTATCAAAAGATATAGAACGCTAGCATACCTTGCATCATAGTGGTTGAGGCACTTTCTACGGGTGGCATCTGCCTTTTCCTAGCATTCAGGAGGAGCTGGTGAGGGGGGGGGTAATCTACCTTCAGCAGTTCCTCCTGAGTTGGGATTGAGGACTAGCCTACCTGTACAAAGAAAAGATGCAACCTAGCGCGGAGTATGAGTTTACATGTCATGAAAAACGCCACGAGGCAGGCCTACAAACTTCTAATCTACCTCTTTCCCCTCGCCCACAGCCGCTCTACTGCAATCTCAATTAGATCATCGTCAAGGAATTAAAGAAGTTGCCATAGGCTGACACTCAAAAAGGTAGCAAAGACAAAAACTAAAGAATAACACCAATATTTTTCCTGGAAAAGAATTCAGTGGAACTCCAAGGTACTCTTTCGCCGAACAATCGGATTGAAGGAGAGCCTTGCAAAGGACCGAAACAGAGAAATTCAATCAGTGCTCACCCCTTCCCTTGCAATCCGTTTCTTCGTTGCCACCACCACCTCCGGACTGGTCTCTTTATCTTCTGTTGAGTTGGACGGTGCCGAAGACGAGGCTTCTACGTTAATAGGATCCTTCGTTGGTTTGCTTTCCACTTCTTTCTTAAAGAGTCTTCGGCGGAGGTAATCGGACTCAGGTGTTCGATCAGGAGATTCAGAAGGTGAAGCACTGACTCTTTTAGGGCGAGTTTTTTCCTTCTAAAAGAAACCGGATTACTTCAAGGTATCACCACATGATGCAACTAAATAGATGAGAAAATCGAGCTACCTAGCTCTGCTGAAGAAGAGACCTACTAAAGATTCATGTAATAAGAATCAAAGACAATAGTCGCACCTTAGAAACAACCTCCTCTTTCATTTTTTTGCGCTTAGGAGCTGGAGCATCCTAAATTCAAAACAGTACAATGAGCGACAACAAATAGACCAGGACTCGTTTCTCCCCTAATACAGAAGGAACTGACCTCGAAGAGCGTAGAAATCTCATCTTCACTAAGTGGTCGTCGTTTGCTCGACCCAGCTTTCACTTGTCTTTTTCTTCAGATGGCACATATTCTTTTCCCTTTTTCTTGTCCTTCACTTCTTCAGATGGCACGTATTCTTTTCCCTTTTTCTTGTCCTTCACTTCTTCAGATGGCACGTATTCTTTTCCCTTTTTCTTGTCCTTCACTTCTTCCGATGGCACGTATTCCTTTTCCTTTTTCTTCTTTCGTTTCTTCTCTTCCTTCTTCATTCTCTCCAATTCCGCGAGAGGAGTGGGGATGTACTCGGCAACTGGCTGTGCTGGCTTTTCTCGTGTTAACGATGGCTGAAATAGGGAACCAGCAAGATTTTCCAATACTTCTCAAACCTACACAAGAATTAGGGAGGCAGGATACCCACTAAAGAATTAGGTGTGCACTTTACTTTAGATCCTCTTAAAAGTACTACTCCAGGAGAGAAACTTCTAAAGGTCACACCACATAACACATACCGCGGTTCTCCGAGACCTCTTGTGGGCAGAAATCATCGACTGCTATCCAAAAATCATAGCGGAAAATTGGTTCTTCAGCACAAGTGCCTTCATATGGCCTTGAAACGATCCCAGGCAGTAATTCCATGCCAGCCACCTCTTGCTACCTCCAATATCTCATTGTAATAGAGTAGAGTGGAGTTCGTACTTCTCCAAAACTGCGTAATTCATTCCATCTTCTCAAAGCTAATTTGCAATCCCCGATCCCCGAACCAGTTGCAACCTTGCTGAAAATTTCACAAAGACGGGTTACTGTTCCCATCTGATCCATTATCGCGGTTCTCACGCATGGCGAATCCTCCAATTTCCCAACGTATGCGAAAAAAACCCACTCAGAAAGAAAAACGAAAAAATTCGTTTGGAACCAACCTTGCGTGTGATGCTGCTATCAGGAGCGGTATCCTCAGTCAAATCAGTCAGAGTAGTGCTTTCATCCAATAATTCTCCTTGAGGAAGAACATCATCAGCTGCTGTGCCTACGATTTTCTTGGCCTCTTGTCGTAACTGCAAAGGATTTACCAGATTATAGAATTGAATCCTCTCAAAGGTCCAAACACCTGCTGTGAGTTTGCTTTTGGTTACGGAGGCTCATTCTCGGACAAACAGGACGGAGGGTTCTAACTCAATAAGATAATTCATATGGGAGCTCTGATTCTGATGGCTGCACAGTTTTCATATCTCTGCATCCAATTACGTCTCGGGTTTGGAACCGCTCCTAAGTGGGATCCATTTGGCGCTCCCCCACATAAAAATAACACTATCGATTAGGGAAGTGCAGATGAAATCGATACCGATCAACATAGGTTTTTTCCTTGGAGGCTCTTCTGTAATGGCAGCATGCGAAGAGCGAACACACCAACCCTCATAAGAGAATCGCCCTATTTCAAATAGTACGAAGCTTCGCATTAGTTCTCACGAGCATAGCGGTGGGCGATTTAAAAGTGAGCTTGTACGGCAGCGGAGTTGGCTACAGTAGCAAAGCCTGTCAAGTTGAGGTAGAAAGCGGCCTTGGTAATTTAGTGGTTGGCATGCCAGCCCGGTAAGCGTGAGATGCAGGTTCCAGTCCTTTCAGGGTTGCATTCTACTGCCCATCACCCACACTCTTGTGATTACTTCAATATCTTAAATTGTGGCAACAAACAGCGTTAAAAGGATAAAGGATAAAGTCTTCGCCGTTGATCAATCCCTGTGGGATGCGGCACGCATTCTACTTCCATTCAGAATCGTAGTGGCTTATTGAATGCGATGTGGCCTATACAATGACTTGCGGTGGCCAGCCGATGTACAAGTCAGTGTTTTATCCTCCCAGACGAATCTGGTACCAATTTACCGTCCCCGGAGGGTAGAAGGCTTGGTTGGCCTGGGCGGGTGTCGACCCGGGATTCGAACCCGGCGCCGCGCGAGTGGTAAGCGCGCCACTTGTCACTACACCACCTCCGCCTCAAACAGCGTTATCATCAAAAAAAACTCATTCAATCATACCTGCTCCTGCAATTTCTGCAAACGTTCAATTTCCTCGTTGAGCCTAGCGACTTCACCAACATACTCCTTGAACTTTTCGGATTTCGACTTTGCTTGACGTGGTGGTAAGCCAACCTAAAGAAGCTCGACGAACTTTGAAGGACCACTCTTATCTTATCCACTATTCACTGCTGATGATGGCACTTATAAGGAAGGGATTGATTTGGCGCCGCGCCAGCCTATTTGCAACTTTTTTCTGTGAGAAACAGGATTGTATCGTATTCGTTTTCCACCGGATGTGGCTATCCCGCTTCAGCGACTGGTGGATAGTCTGGCAGGCCAAGTCCAGCCGCACTGATGCGCCCCATTATCCGCAGCGAACAAGACTAATGTTTTTTTTTGTACTCACTTTCGGCAGAGGGAGAGATTTGATCTTCTTCGCAGTGGAACTCTTTAAGCCATCATTCGAATCTTCATCCATGCTACTCTGCGATCTGCTGGACAGATGTGAACAATCCTGCGAAAATGAATTGCTGAAAGTTAACTGTACTGCCATACTGTCACCACTTTTCGTTATCCTGTCCGATAGTCGATGAACATGCCTGCTAGACAGGGACACCTTCAACCAGTTAACCTCATAGCAATCGGTTCTGAAAATCTCCCCACTTAATAAAAGTATTTCCTCAGTATTACCAGTTGAGATGACGAAGATTCGCTTTTCTTAGCACACAGCACGGTGTTACCCTCGCGCATGTCAACGTCGCCATGTGTATCCGAAAAGGGTGCTGAATAAACTGTCTCTGCAGGTACTGAATAGGTCACTTGGAATGATGGCGGAGCTGGTGCATAGCCTAAAGTTGCTTCATTAAATTAGGAAAAGTTGCAAAAGAGCAGGAAAGGATATCACACCGGTAAATGAATCATTGCCAAGGAGTGCAGGCTCTTCGGGTGCGTATTTTGACAATGTCGCATAGTATCCATAAGAGTTGGCAGGAAATCCGGTTCCATCGGATGTTGTTGGCTGTTCACTCGTTGAGGAAATATAGGCTTGATATCCATAGTCTTCAGCAGCATAGGGTCTGCTAGCCCCTTCTTGGTGGTCATTCGTTGAAGTGGTCATTGTGCTAGAAGCGAAAGAATAAAATTATGAATGCACGCCCCGCGTTCAAGATTGGTGATATGTGCGGCTCAAAACTAATGGAGAGATGGTAAATAATATAAAAGCAAAAAAAAACACTGAAAAGCCGCCCAAGAGCCCGTATAGAACCCTGTGCTATATCGCTTGTATAAGACAGAAAAAGGGCTTGGTCTGACGAGTTCTTAGTTGCTGGTATTAGATTTTTCTCCTTATCATCCCGCTTTCACCATTCGAAGTAAAGAAAGTTAGTAGCGGAACAGCCGCACCACTAGGTGACAGCTAAAAATGAAAGTTGGGAGTAGCCGTGGCCAGTGGGCGGAGCCGTGGTCCCGCTGCCAGCGGCGGCGCTTTACCCGTGTGGCTCACATCGTCGAAAGAATATCATTATATTCGTCGAAAGAATATCATTATATTAGAACAGAAGAAAGATATTTCCTAAGAAAAGGTTGATACAGACCGGCTCGCAGCGCATGATGGGGCGTGTCCGCACGGCCGTTTGGCGCGCCGCCGTATACATTCTCCATCAGCTGTTTGAGCGGGTTAAGTGACAACAACTGGTGAGAGACGACTGATAGGAACGATATGATACAGTCTTACAGCTTTCTCAGAGAGAAAAAAAAGAAAAACGGGTTGATAGGACGCTAAAGCAGCCGCGCGAACACAGCCCATCATCCACAGCAAAGCAGAATATATTCTTCCGGACAGAGTAACAAACTAAATATATCACGTCAGAACTCACGCATTGTACGCGCCAGGAGGCACCGGTTCCAAGGGAATTGTCTTATACGATGAATTGTCACACATTTCTTACTTCTAACTGAAATAATCGCGTGTCACTGAAGTAAAAACTGCGAATTCTGGGATAAATTACGGTAGGAAGTTGTTAACCTATCGTTAGTAACACATCTAAACAACAGAAACTATGGGGTTACATTGATCAAGCATTGATTATTTCTGGCACTTTTTAGGAGGTAGCCAACTAAGCAGCTCTCGCTTCTAACCAGGGCACATTTTAGGAGGTAGCCAACTAAGCAGCTCTCGCTTCTAACCAGAGCACATCCTGGCGCTGGGAAGAACTTCTACTGAATACGATTCGTAATTCCCGCAACCGGTAATCAATCAGTTTACCAAACTTTCCGAAAAATTTGCTGCCGGACGGGCGAGGGGATGGGATGACAGATTGAAATATTAGCTTTGTTGCGCAGCGTACGAGAAGGCAGACGGTGCGCATGAAGCTCAAAACAAACCTTCGCAAAAATTTTGCCCAGGCCAAATATGGTCCACCTCCCTTTCAGCAACCAAATACAACCTCCGATAGAGATTCTTGAAATGCCACGTTCCTGATTAACTCTCAATCTAACAACTATAGCGAACATTCCCTATGGTTTACCTTGGATTCTAGATGTCAAGGTGGAGCATTTTGTTTAAAACGGCGCTTCGGACAGATGCCCGTCACTATTTGACCTTTACTGCCTCACACGCCTAAATTCAAGCCGGACACCGATCGAACAGCATCCCAATGGGTGGATCTCTTTAGGATTCTGCCCTCCAGGAGTATATATCTCTCCACCTAATCTGAACCCGATCATATCCGCTTGACTAGGAACCGCGTGGCTCCTTCGCCAATACTTAATGTACTGGAAACTTTTCAGAGGTGTTTAGATCCAGCACAAAAATGCTTTGTACGTGCGCTACGAGCGCCAAACCTCGTCAGTTTGCTCCGCACAAACCCCGGAGAAAAAACGATCAAAGTGAGGCTCGCCTTCCTCAGAATGGGGCAGTAAGGGGCAAATAACGCTGGAAAGGACTAGAAGCATCTCGACATAAAATCACATGCCACCTATCCTGCTCAACTTATTCTTTATCTTTGACCATTTGCAACTCTATTTCGGCCACCCCCACCTCCCTACCCTCCCGTGCACCCCGCCCGCCACCCCACCCCAGCCAGGGAATTCCTTTCACAAAAGGATTATCTGATTCAATAGCTCAACAACGGAAACAGCGCGTAAGCCATACCATTACCCCTACGGCGGTACACGACGAATTTTTCTGCTCCTTCCGTTGAAAAAAAACCCCATGATTGGATGCCTTTTCCCAGAAGAACACTAAACTCGCAACCGGCCAAAAAGAAAGACGACGATAACCAGAAGACAGATAGCATGGAAATGAGTGTCGAAATGCTATTTTTGAGGGATGCGGTCTTTTCGAAACGGCTAGCCGTGAGTGTGCACTCATACTTTGCGGCAGCGTTTAGAGGGTCCGCCAGCGTTTCCAGCTGTAATCGATATCTATGCATTCTGAGTCGCACGAAACGGTCGTGAACGCTCAAAACTCTAGCTCATTTAGGAACTTGTACTTTCTCAGTCGTTCAGAGCGCTGGTGGACACTGAAAACGCTGACGCAAAGTATGGATGCACTCCAGGTTTTCCGACGCTGTATACAACTTTCTGCCTGATTCCATGGAAGACAGTGTCCAGGAAGATGGCCCTCTACTTAACTAGACTAAAACAGACCTTCTTGACAAAAGAACTAAAATCGACACCACGACTAGCACAGTCACTTCTACAACCGCTACATCGGGATGCACACGTTGAATGAGATA
>MU944320.1:0-15239 GCA_036418165.1 Cooperia oncophora | reverse complement strand
AGAAAATAAATAAAATTCGAAAATTCAAGACCGCTCCGAAAAGTGGCATGGTTGTCGAGAGGCGCTCGCGGTGGTGTCTAGCGTGATCTTGTCAACTAGTTGTCCGGTGTAAAGGTGTGGTGACTTGCTTTTTGTAGTTGTGTATCTGGTCTGGAAAAAAGGTAAATTTGATTAGAGAACTGCTGAATTAGGTTTGAAAAGTGGCTAATTTGGTTTGAAAAGTGTGGAATTTGGTTTGAAAACTGGTGGATTCGAGATGGTATAGATAACAAAGTTAACCAAATAGTTTTCGAAACTTTGATTAAGTCAGATTTCTTCAGGCTGTCGCCACACAAATAGTGCTTAACAATACTTCTCCGGAGGACGCTTATCTAGAGCTGCGTTTCGACCATGCTCTTCTGTATAAAGTTAGACCTGGCTATAATCACATGTTCGGTTGCGTCCGTGGAGAACAGAGCGGATGGTGACTCAACTTCTCTATCGACGTTGCACCTTTGTTCCGGGAGTCACTGTGAGCTTCCTTCATAATGATTTGATTTCAGGCAATTCATCGCCTATTTGCACCACACACGATGGCCGTACTTTCTGGGTTGCCGACAAAATTGGCGATTCAGCGAAACGCATCTCATCCAGTGTTTTGACGCCAACAATACGAAACCAATGCGGAGACACCGTGAGATGCGCGAACATCGACGTACACCAAGAATATTTAATTGAGCCTTCGCTCGCCAATCACGTTAGCCGTTGTGAACAAATTGCTTTCGAACGGCTTGCAAAACACTCTAGTAATTCTCATCTGACATGTTAACCGTGTTTCGGCTTCACGCGTCCTCTGAACGTCATCTGAACGTGCAAGCGCCTGAACTAATCTTTCCATGATATGTAGTGTGTTTCGTTCAGTTATGATTTACTCTATATTTTTCACTTCCCTCAAGGATACATCCTGCGAGTGTAATAAATAAATAATAAAATACAATGTCTTCAAGTGTGAGCATACCAAGTGTTCTCGTATTGCATTGCAGGTGCTCTTCTTAGTTTATTTGTTTGCTACAAAAACCAACCAATAGTATCATCCTAAATTCCCTTGCTGGTTTTTAACATTGTGATTGACAATTAATATGAATGAATTACGCATCCGACAAGCTTGCTATCCCGCTCGCTGGTCTTTTCAGCAGTCAGGGTATCACTTGAGATTCTAAAACTCCTCAGTGGATAACCATTAGCAAGTTGCGACCAATAAGCGGCGGATAGTTATTTTTGTTTCCAGCGTCAACTCCTCCGTCACACGGTTTAACACGCTCCGGACCGAGTGACACACATGGTATGTCATAAGTTTGTCTCTATGAGGTGCTTTATTCAATCAATTTGGCTCTCCACTTTCCAGTGTTTTGGAAACACCTAGGTTACGGAAGATACCCCATGAGCGATTTCAAAAAAGGGAGGAAATTACCGATAAAGAACTTATGAAAAATGATAAATGGTCCGGATATGCGCGCAGTACGGCGGTCCGCAATGTGTTAAAACAGTTAGACAATCCAAAGTCTATGCGATCGAAATGAAATCCATGGTGAAAACAGTTGTGAAGTACGGTAGTTCCCTTTAGTATGTAATTGCACGGGACCGAAGGTTTCATGGAAGTAAAGGAAAGCCTGAGATCTGACTCGTGGGCGGTTCGCAGGCATCAGTCATTGTTCTGGCTCTGCTACTTTGCGGATTCTTGCAAAACATTGGGTTGGCCCATAAGTAATGGTGTTTAATATCCAAGCGCTTGAACTGGAGTGTCAGGTCGACGAGATTGTGCATCTTTGACAGTCCCTCTTGCTTTCTTTCAAATAAAAACAAAACCCCACGGGCATGGTTGCTAAGTATTAGGTTGTCCGGAAAGTTCTCAGCGTTTTGTGTTACTATTTTTTGTACATTCATTGCTGATTAAAAACTCATTCTCCCTTGCGTCTCAGTAGTACATCCTGAAGAGAATTTTTTGCGCTATCTGATGGTATAATTGCCGTTTCACCATTTTGATAAACCCCTTTTCCCAAGACTTTTTGAAGCATGTCAAAAGAGCAACTTCGGGCGATATTTTTCCTCAACTATTAGGTAAGTGCATAAGTTCTTGGCCACGATTTTTTTCGTAAATATCTCAAAAGCGAACCAACCTGAAGATTAGAGGTATGCACCATCACCATCCACTACTCGATGCCAGCGCTCAGGCAGCTTGTCGATTCCTTCTTTCCAGAACGACGGCTGGGACTTGAAGAAGTCGTCGAGTGCCTTTCTGACCTGATCCTTTGTTTCGAACTTTTTCCTGTCCAGAGAGCGCTGCAGGTGCAGGAACAGCCAGTAGTCAGAAGGAGCGATGTCAGAGCTGTAGGGGGGCTGGGCGACCATCAGCCATCCGTACTTCTCCAGCTCCGGCCTAGGTCGCCTTTGCGGTGTGAGTCCGGGCCCCCGTAGTCTGTGGAAGAAAGATTTCCGTCAATTCGACACACGAAGTAAAGGTCGACTGTGAACTGTCAATATGTGGAAGCGAAAAATCGTCTGTCCCTTCTCCAGCAGCTCCCAGTACTCCATGCCTCTTCTGGACCACCAACAGGACAGGAGAACCTTTTGGGGTGAAGGTCGGCCTTTGGGGTGGCTTCTGGCTGTTCTCCTTTGTCGACCCACTGCCGCGTAGAGGACCCACTTCTCATCTCCAGTGATCATCGAGTTGAGAAAGTGAAGCTTCTTTTGTGAATCGTGAAGCAAAACCAGGCAGTGGCGCAGGTACATTTTGTCACAGTGGAAATTGTGCGACATTGTGGCCTGCAAATGCAAGGTGGGTGAGTGATAGCTAGTGTGATAAAAGAGTATAGTGCCCACGTCACGCACACGTGATGACGATATACCAACATCCATGCAAACGAAATACGGAAGGATCAAACACGTGGCCAAGAACTTATGCACCAACCTAATACAAATTGGGTCAATCCGCAGTCGAGACAGCTCGACAAATTAACCAGGTGTGGGGGCCCAATAGTGTTGGAGAAAGCACCGTGCGACAATGGTTCGACAAATTTCGTTCTGGAGATTTCAGCCTTGAAGATGAACCTCGTAGCGGTCGACCTAAAGCAATACCTGACGAGGATTTGAAGGCATTTGTGGAGGCTGACCCATCCCAAACAGTTCGAGAGATTGCAGAAAAGCTAGGCGTTGGCAAATCCACTGTTGCGGATGGTCTGAAACGCATTGGGAAGGTGAAAAAACTCGACAAGTGGGTGCCCCACAATTTGAGTGACCGGCAGAAATTGGCACGTCTCGAGGTTTCTTCTTCACTGCTTTTGCGCAATAGAAACGAAAACGCAATAAAACTTTCGCGCAATAGAAACAAAAACGCAATAAGAACGTTTTTGGACCAAATTGTCACCTGTGATCAAAGATTCCTGCGGGAAATAGGAGTAGAATGTTTCGAAGAATTAAAACATTTCCTAACCCTGTCGAGAGAGATGGTGAATTGATGTCTAGCTTGTGTGGCGTGCTCGAAACGAATGTATTTTTAGTTGAAACAGAAAGTCGCAGAAATCAGACATGAAACGGAACGGCTCACCCGCTAAACCGGGATCATATGATGGATATGAGCCAGAAGCAAGGTGAAGACTAGTATACTTTGCACTAAGTTTACTATTTTTTCATTTCTTCTCCAAAACCCACCGACTCCGTGAGAATTCCTTTCTTAGCTTCTTTGGTTTTCGCCGTTTGGGCATTCGCCGCTTGGTTCTTTCCTTCTTCTGCATTCATACTGGCCTCTTCACTCGCCAGGAACTCACTTCTGCACAAGGAAACCTTTGGTTCGGCCCACATGTGGTGCCTCGTCGGCCACTGTTGCATACACTACACGTACACGAACAGTAAAACAACTTTGGTAACAAAAAAACAAATAGGAAAAAAACGAAAGGGGAAAAAACCGCTCCCTTGAGCGGAGCACAGCAGACTCTCCCGGAGCATCGGAGGGGGGATGACGGCGCCAATCTGATCATCGTGATGATCTCTTTACCGGCTGTCCATCTCCCTCATTCGACAAAGACACATTAGTTGAAAAGGATCGTATGCTGTACCGTGCACATGGGCAACTCCGCCCATTTTCGGGAAACATTGTTTGCAACGTAGTCAAGTATCGACATCAAGGAGGAGTACACGCAGGATTGTTCTCTGAAACCACCTACTCCACGTGGGCCGCGACACTGCGATAAACCATTCGTTTTGAGGCGGCACTCCAAAAGAGCCCCAAAAGCGGAAAATGTGGCAGACTATAGGCAACCAGTTGGCGGACGAAATGAGGGAGGTACACACATTATGGGTGGGGAGTGCTGCAGGTAGGCGGTGCTTGCTACGAAAGCTTCAAAAATTCCTAGTTCGGTTCCAAAAGATCCCCAGAAGCGGAAAATGTAGCAGACTATTAGGCAACCAGTTGCGCGGGGACCGAACATGAAAGGTACGCATCATGATGGGTGGGGCGTGCTATCGTAGGCGCGCCGTGCTTGCTACGAATATTTTGAAATTCGTTAGCTCTGGTATGCCCAAAACGGCCCGGAGAGGTTGAAAACGGTAGCGAATGAACAGGAGAACGGGTGAGAGGCACACCTGCTGTGAAGGTGGCTTGTCAGAATTTCGTATTGGCATTAGCAGTAACCATACTGGACGAAGCTTTGATCAAAGTACTCATTACCTCCTCTACAACTTCGCGAGCAATCATTTCTTCTAAACACAGCCGCTTCGTTGTCTAATAATCTAATAGGTTCTGTGTGCTTACGCTAAACAAATGGAAGCAGCGGAGCAGCACGAAAATACTACTCTACAGCTACAATTTCCATACACAACAGCGCGGTTTTGAAGAATCTGCATGATAGCTGCAATATGGAACAAGTTCAGAGCAGCTGCCACTATGGGGGGGCGGGCATATACGCGATAAACGTAAAACAAGTGGAATTGCTGAAGAAAGTTTACTTGGCATTATTTCAGGAAAAAGGCGGCGGCGATCCGACGATTGGCCGCTTTATTGTCTTCGGAAATGGTCTGGGGGGTGACTCCCTTCCTCGCAAACTGATGCGTATGGCTTCACACGCAAAATGCATGCAAAGTGTGTGTGTGTGTGTGTGTGTGTGTGTGTGTGTGTGTGTGTGTGTGTGTGTGTGTGTGTGTGTGTGTGTGTGTGTGTGTGTGTGTGTGTGTGTGTGTGGTGTGTGTTGTGTGTGTGTGTGTGTAGGTGGGAGGGCTGAGGGGGGAGGAGAGAGTCACTTCGCAAGCAGAATAATGAAATATGTTCAGGGAGAGTCACTTCACACGCAGCAGGATGAAGTGTTTGTGGGGGCCGGGCATGGGGGGGGGGGAGAGTCACTTCACACGCAGAAGCAGGCTATGTGGGGGAGAGTCACTTCACACGCAGAAGAGTGAAATGTGGGGGGGGGGAGAGTCAGCTCACACGCAGAAGGAAGAAATGTGTGGAGGGAGAATTACTTCAGCAAACAAGGACGATGTGTGAGGGGAGTCACTTCACACGCAAAAGGAGGTTCGCTCAAGGAAGCCGAGCAACCGGACTGGCTCTCCGTTCATATTGTTGGGGGAATACCGACTTCACATGCACACGAAGAGACGTCACACGCAAAAGGCAGACCGCCCAACGAAGAAGAGCGAACGGACTGGCCCTCCGTTGACAACGTCTGGGAGACAACCGACTCAGCCCACATCACAGAGGGACTATACACGCAAAAGGTGAACTGACCGGCGATGTCGAGCAACCTGACTAGTCCTCCTTTGAAAATGTCAGAGGGAATACCGACCTCACCGCACGAGGAGGGACTCCACATGCAAAAGGAGGATCGCCTAACGAAGTCAAGCAACCCCTGGCCCTCCGTTGACAACGTCAGGGAGAAAATCGACTTAGCACATGCACGCAAAAGGAGTATCGCCTAACAAAGCCGAGCAACCAGACTGGCTCTCCGTTGATATTGTTGGGGAAATACCGACTTTACATGCACACGAAGAGACGTCACGTTGGGGAAATACCGACTTTACATGCACACGAAGAGACGTCACACGCAAAAGGCAGACCGCCCAACGAAGAAGAGCGAACGGACTGGCCCTCCGTTGACAACGTCTGGGAGACAACCGACTCAGCCCACACACAGAGGGACTCCACACGCAAAAGGTGAACTGCCCGGCGATGTCGAGCAACCTGACTAGTCCTCCTTTGAAAATGTCAGAGGGAATACCGACCTCACACGCACGAGGAGGGACTCCACACGCAAGAGGAGGATCGCCTAACGAAGGCGAGCAACCGGACACACGAAGGGTCACACGCAAAAGGAGGACCGCCCAACGAAGTGAGCGACCGGACTGGCCCTCCGTTGATATTATCTGAGGGAATAGCGTCCTTAAAAGCACGTGCAGATACTTCGCACGCAAAAGGTTTGTTGGTTGCTGCTTCATCACTCTCTCCAAATGCATACCTAGAGGATTCCGGCTATTTAAGATCCTCCGTCAGATAGGAACCAATTTCGAGCAAAATGAAATGAATCGCTGTTGAGTTCGTGGAGCAATGTCCGATCGTATTAGAAGATAAAATTAGGCTAATATTGTTCCCAAAATAAATATTTCGACTTCAGAAGAATGCACAGTTGCTTTGAAAAACTCTGAAAAGAAATTAAGTAACACACGCATAATCCACCTCTCTTTACACATGACCGCTTGACTTTTCAATGTTCGCGAGAAAAGAGGATAGAGGAAAGAGAAAACCTATAGAAGCATCATAAGAAATGACGGAAAACGCTAATTGGCAGCGGTGTGTCCTTCGGTAGTGTCGCAATTTCTTGGGTGATCATAAGCTTACATGGAGCCAATAGTTTAGAGGATGTGCGCGAGCACACGACTCGCCCGACAGTCACGAGTGTCCGGATCCTCCAATTTGCCAAAAGCTCCTGTCTTGAAGAAACTCAATTCCTTGCGAATTAGCCAATTTTTCAATCGCTGGATGCTCTTCAGTTAAAGATTTGGACTGATCGGGACCGACATGATGTCTACAAATTAGTTCTGGTTGTCGGGCCCATCTGGCCAAGACAGGAAAAGACTGGAATCAGGTGAAGATTGAAAGAAAGCGGTCAGTGAAAAAACAATTTCTCCGCTAGTTTTTGTTTTTCCGCATTCGGCTTGGGATTGAGAACATTGCACGGAACAAATCATACCGATGGCAACACCACGCATCAGAGCATCAGTTTTTTCGACTCGCAACCACTCCACCCAGCGTCGGCGACTTTATCAGTTGAGGCTCGAGGCCAAATTGTGCGCATATGGTCCACTTTTTGTGGATGAGATGCATTTGGAGCAGCGTTCAAGTCACCGCCCGGGTCCGACTTTTGCCAATATCCCAGCATTCTTGTGATAATTTGGAGCATCATTTTTGACCACTGAGGGCATGACCTCTCTGACGGTTTTCTAACTGCGACCGTGCAGCTGCTTTAAAGGTTATCTGAACGACCATAATTGCACTGGTGCAGGCTTGATGGTCTCTGAGAAGGACGGAGGTCGGGCAGAACGCTTCGGTCACTTACTAGCACAGTTCAGTTCTTTAGTAGCAGGCCACGGAATTACGCTCTAACAAACTGGACCGCTGACTGGACTTCTTGATCAAACATCAAAATCAGAATTGTTTTTGAATTTTTGGTGATTTTTTTTGATCCGCTATGTTATCCAACCGCTTATGTTAATGGTACCACGACCGTACAGAGTCGTTGTGCCATTAACACGTAACACGGGCCGAAAAGAGTTCTTGCAATGTATCTATAAATGGGTGTTGATTGCATTCCATTAACTAGGTCGCAATAGTACGAATGTGATTCAATTTTCGAAAGTCTAACTGACGGAAACCCGGCTGTTATTGAAGGCTTTGCTTTCATATGGTGCTGAGTTCTTGTCCGTGCGCGCTACATAGTTTGAAGGTGACTAGGTGTATTTTAAAATTTCCTTATGTCCATCACTGACATTACGCAGAATTCTGTTGTGAGTTTTGGCAAGCCCAATCGTATAGCAAGCGATTCTTCGATTACGTGCCAGTATCAAAGAAGAATAATACTTTCACAAAAGTATTCGTGCTGTGTTCCAGTCATTCCCTCCAGCTGTCATCAATACAAACTGCTCATATTGTTCACTGTTTATAATGGCAACGTTACTGTTTTCGATGCTTTGATTGTAACTGAAAGGTTGTTCCAGACGGTGACTTTACGTGGATGATCGTTTTCGGCGCTAACGTTCCTCCAGTTAAGGATCGGAGAAGGCCACAGAAAGAATCGGCTGGTTTGGTTGCTTGAGATGTTTTTATTTCTCGTCCAATGATTCGATAAGAGCAATGGATTCTCACCGGGTTGGAGGTAAACCGTTATTTCAGCCAATGCACAAACAGATGAATGATCTGTGCCTTCGCAATTGGTGCAGTTTGACTTGTTCCAAGTACTGCTGGGATGGTTTGCATTTCCAGCTACTTCTTTTTGTCTCCAAAATGCCCCGGCGCCGTAGGCACTCGATCACCGTTCTACAGGAGGAGGACGTGTGACTGGATCTGATACAGAACACGCACCCTGTTTGGAGAGGGGCATGCTCCATATCAACATTGTTATCCCGTGGTAGGTAGGTGCTACCGAGCCCTCAGTGGACATAGGCCTTGGCAATTATTCCTTTGTCCAGGGCTTTTGAAAGGTCATCCATTCCCATAGTATCGTCTCCTGGCACTTAACGAGAATGTATTAGAAAATCTCATATGAAATCTTCTTTAGGATGGTCTCTGATCACATGGGATCATAATCTTCCTTATATCGTACCACGCCGAGATAATTTGGCAAATGAGTGTTTTCACCGCATCGAAGCACTCTTGGCAGCTCTGTGTCTCTTCAGATGCAACTTCGAGGTCGCACAGTTTCTGTACGATTTTGTGACTTAATCACTGGCTTGTTGCTATATCTCTTGGTGAAGGTCTCCACCATCCAGGCATAATTCTTGGGCACAGATTGTCCCTTATTAAATCAACTGCAGATCCCTGTAAACTGCCTTTCAGCAGAACAAGTTTTTTCTATCTCACTCATTTCGTTGTTATGTACTGTAGTTTTTCGAAAAATTCCGGTCCCACGCTTAGTGGCTTGTCATGAAAATTACGTGCGCCATGTTACAGCTGAAAACTGCGAATAAACGCAGCCTGAGCACTTCTCAATATATGCGTTATACTATACCTATACACGTTATACCTACTTATTGTTACACTACAATTAATATCTGTTTTACAGCCTAATTCTTCGTTAGAGTAGCAACGGTCCATTTTTTAGCATTTGAGCGCGGTCGAATCAGACGCGCAACGCGGTCGAATGCTTGCGCGACTGACGTATTCGAAAGCCTGCGCGGTCGATCGCTCGAACGCGCGCCTGAAGAGCTGCCCCCAGGCCCCGGAGAGTCTGAACACTGTGAGCAAAAGTGTCGTATCCGTCGTATAGTGTCCGAAACTTAAGGTGGAGGATGTAGGCGTGGTCAACGGCTCAGCACCCGTCACTCAAGACTACTCCGAGAGTCAGCATGATGCAATAGCTAGCGAGTACTTAAGCAGTCACCAGCCAGTAGTCAGTAGTCGAGTCTCACTCAGTAACAGCGACAACTGTTCGTCTACCAGCCAACCTCTGAACCTCTTAATAGAGAAGACGTATTTGCACTACCAGCAGGAGATGTTTTAATGATATCTAAATGTAGTAAAATTGTAGTTGATGAAATCATTTTTAATCACAACATAGATGGGACATGCTATACGTTCACCCCTGTCCGTTCGGGAAAAATGTATTATTTCATCCAACCTGGAACACGTGATCTTATCACGTCCAGTCCAAAAGCTGCTTGTGGACACCTCCCATTCGGCATTTACAATGATGGCAACAACCACTACAAATCCCCCGCAGGGGCTGCCCAAGTAACAAAGATCTATATGAACCTTCCTGGCGGAATAACAACACAAGATTTCGTATTTAACGCACCTCCAATATTCCATTCAGATCTCGTTAGAATTTCAACAGATAATTACCTGATAAAAAAATCACTTAAACTCTAGAGACGGCCCATTCTCCACATTAACATATTCATATTCAGAACAGTCCCAACTAACTGCGGATCAACTCAAAAAGTAACTAAATAACAGTGCTAGATTTTTGATTCCAACGCTAAGACATCCTTCAAACGTGAAAAATAAGATACTTCACTCTTTGGGCCTACACAAATTAGTCAAAACGACAGTTATCTTCGCCATCATCACCCTTATGTTCTTAATCATCGGAATTCTCTATCTCCACTCTCCAATAATTCGTATGATTCTGAATTGCGTATGCCGTAACATGTGAAACGCAACTCTCCACCTCCTAGTCCAACGCCAAATAAGCCTCGACCAACAACAACAGCACGAAGACTACGCCATATCTCAACAATCTCCCGTACTAAAAACGAACAATATCACGTCTCAGTTCACTTCCCCCCTCTAGAGAGATACCTCTTCTCAGCAGACCATCAACTACAACTCAGGCAACTCCTGCCGCCAAGAAACTAACCAAATCTAGCCCTTTTCTCAATTTCCTTTCCAACATCATGAGTTAGCGATTCACCAATGATCTACATTCCTGCAAAACTCAATAACACATCTGTCACGGCTCTCCTTAATACTGGCGCAGCCATACGATCGTCTCGGAAAGCGTCATGCAAAACCTCAACGTTCCATTCTCGCCCCATTATCGCTCAAACAAGGCAAAGCAATCAACGGCACCTTCGTTCAATTCATACGACAATTCAACCCTCTTCTCACAAGGGAGACCAAACTCGGCAAATCCTATGTTACATAGCAATCACGACGAAGATATTAGCATCGTTAATCGTTTTCAAGATACCGTTCAGGAAATCGATGGTTACTTGTACGTCTGATTTCCATGGAAATCATCTCATCCACGGCTGGCAGACAACAGGTTCTTGGCACTGAGGAGACTGGAAAGCCAATACCGCACGCTCACGAAGAAGCTAGAGCTGTGGAAACTCTACAACTCCACTTTAAATGAGTACCTGGCCAGGCATCATAGAAGAAGTCGAACAGGACCATTTTGATGACCACAGAAACTACTATATCCCTCATCAGGCTGTCATTAAAGAATCCTCGGCTACCACAAAATTGTGAATTGTATTCGATACCTCATCCCACTACAGGGAAGCCCCGAGCCTGAACGACTGCCTTCATTCGTCCATCTTACCAGATCTCGTGGGAATTTTACTTCGCACGCGTTTGCATCGTTATCTCCTCATTGCTGACGTTGAAAAAGCATTCCTACAAATTCGCTTGCAGCATAGTCAGCGCAACGCCACTAGATTTCTATGGCTCAAAGACCCCAACAATCCGCCTTCAACATCTAATCTCAGAACTTTTCGGTTTCACTTGTTCCGTTTCGTATAAACGCATCACCATTTCTTTTAGCAGCATCAATCCGCTACTACCTGCGACGCGAACCGCAATCGCCGCTCAGCCAAGAAGTTGAGCAAAACATTTACGTCGACAACATCCTTCCTGGGAGCTGACACCGAAGGAAGAAGCGCTGCGTAGGTATAAAACTTCCAAAAATTTGCTTTCTTCTATGCATATCAATCTTCGTGAATTTCTATGTAATTGTGTCTCCGTTAACGAAGCTATTGAGCCCTCCGATCGTATGAAAAATCTCTCCACTGTTTCAATTCTTGGAATTAAATGGGAACCCTATGTCTGGCCTCATTTCTATTCCTCTGCGTACAGTGGAGAAACGCGTGGTTTCGAAACGTACGGCGCTTCAAGCTCTGGCTTCTATTAGGTTGTCCGGAAAGTTCTCAGCGTTTTGGGTGTTTCACTTTAAACGATCGTAACTTTTTTAATACTCATCGGATTTAATCGAAATAGGCACCATTCGAATCAGCACACTTTTGCCAATGTGACAGCAGTCGAGAAATCCCATCAGTAAAAAACTGGGTGGTCGAAAATTCACGAAATCCACTAAGGCTTTTTTGCCTGTGATTGATGAAGTATTTTCCAGCAAGGGAGTTCTGAAAATGTTAGAAAAGGTGATAGTCGGTTGGCGAAGGTCTGAAGAAACATGGCTAGGTAGAACTTCAACCCCCAATTCGTTCAATTTATGGATAGTGATTTGTGAAACGTGGCGGGCGTTGTCATGCAAAAGAATCGGACCCTTTCTTTTGATAAGTGTTGGCTGCAGCTGACAAAATTTTCGGTACAATTCGTCGATTTCTTCACAGTAGGGTTCTGTGATGGTTTGGCCTGGTGATAAAAAGTTATCGTGGATCACATCAGCCGATGACCATCAAGCCGTGACCAGAATCTTTTTTCGTGAGGGTTCGGCTTTGAAAATTACCTCGGTGGTTCGTCGAAATCCAACCACTGTCCGGAACGTCTCCTGTTATCATACATGACCCATTTTTCATCACAGGTGACAATTCGGCCAAAACAGGTCGTTTGCTGCTGCAAAGCAATGCAGAAGGAACCTCGAGAACGGTCGCCATCCTGCCGGTCAACTCCTCGGTGTGGGGCACCCAATTGTCGAGTTTTCACCTTCCCAATGCGTTCCAGACCATCTGCAACAGTGATTTGCCAAGGCCTAGCTCTTCTGCTATCTCTCGAACTGTTTGGGATGGGTCAGCCTCCAAAATCCCCCTAAAATCCTCGTCAGATATTGCTTTAGGTCGACCGCTATGAGGTTCATCTTCAAGGCTGAAATCTCCAGAACGAAATTTGTTGAGCCAATACCGCACAGTGCTTCTCTAGCACTAGTGGGCCCCCACACCTGGTTAATTTGTTGAGCTGTTTCGATTGCGGATTGCCCCAATTTATAGCCGAAGAAAAAAATCGTCCGAAGTGCTCTTTTCACATTTTCACATGCTTGAAAAAATCTTGAAAAAAGGGGTTTATCAAGCAATGGTGAAACGGCAATTATACCATCAGATAGCGCAAGAAATTCTCTACAGGATGTGCTACTGAGAAGCAAGGCAGAATGAGTTTTTAATCAGCAGTGAATGTACAAAAAATAGGTGCACAAAACGCTGAGAACTTTCCGGACAACCTAATACATTTGACCCGCTCGGCTTCCTATCCCCATTTGTCGCTCCACTTGAAGTTTTTCTCCAGGACTTATGGTCAAAACCTTACCATTGGGACGATCCTCTAGACAGTTCAGATCTTTCTCGATGGAACGAACTCATTAAGGACCTCGACTACCCCATACCACCACTCCCTCGTTGCGTTACACCGCAGCCTACTTCAGCAATCCAGTATGAACTCTGCGTTTTCGGTGACGCGTCTAAAAGGCTCTATGCTTCATGCGTATACCTTCTTTGTCGCACAAATTCTTCCGTCGACACACATTTGATCATGGCCAAATCACTCCTTGGCCCTCGTAAACCCGCTACCGGGCCACGCATGGAGTTGCTAGCAACGCTAGCGAGCTTACTTCTAATTAAGTTCGTCCACAAACACCTTGGCTGGCAGATAGCGGTAGTCCACGTGTTTTCCGACTCGCAAATAGTTCTTCACTGGATTCATTCATCTCGCCCACTTCGCACTTTCGTCAAAAACCGTATTACGGAAATTCGTTCCATTACTGAACACTTCTCTTCGTCGATACCCGTTAGATTCTACTATGTGCGCTCCGAGACCAATCCTGCAAATTGCGCCTCCAGGGGAATATCAACTGTGCACGCTTCCGATCCACTTTGGTGGCAGGGACCCCCCTTTCTTCACGAATCACCGGCGCAATGGCCAGGAGCTCACGATTTCACCTTACCACCTGCTCATACTGACATGGCAGAAAGCGAATACCAAACTCTCTCGTTATCACATGCAACGACGTGCAACTCCCGCTTCGGTTCCGTTCTAAGAGTCACTATATTAGACTAGTTAGATCGACAGTCTACGTGCTCAAGTTCGTCGCTCACTTGACCCACAGAGCCGGTGTTACGCTTGAATGTCTCTACCTTGCTCAATTTGTTCCGTCAATAGACATCTCCGCTGCAGAATACGCAGAAGCCGAGACGCTTCTCCTGAAGAAACATTACCGCGAGAGCGAACCTCTCCTCAGCCAACTTCCTCTACAGCGTTTTAACGCTCACCGCTCCTCCTGGCCTTATTCGCTGCCCGCACCCTTTGCAGAACATAGACTCCTTATCACCATCACCCATTCTATTAGTCCCCGCTCACTGGCTTACTCAGCTCATAGTCATGCATGTGCACCGCAGCCAGTTCCACTCTGGCGTTCATGCCACCATGGCTGCTCTTCGTCGTCACTACTACATCCCTTCTATCCGTAGTGCAGTGGCGAAAATTCTTCGTTCATGCGCTATTTGTAAGAGAATGAATGGAGTGCCTTATCGTTATCCAGATATGCCAAGCTTGCCCCGCGAACGAGTCACCAGATCTCGACCCTTTCGGCGAGTTGGATTATATCGTCGTCTGCGACGACGATCCCACTCTCTACCTCCTCTCTCCACGTCTGGGGCTAGAACCTCTCTCAGCGTGGGTCCTTGAGTACTATCATGAGGCGGACTCATGATATGAATAGTCCAGGCAGTCTGCTATATTCCCTAGAATACACTAGCTGCTTCTACCTCCCGTTCAACGTCCCGAGTAAGACGTCCATTTACTCGCCCTTCCTCGCACAACTACCGTCGCAATCAAGACGTAGGTTCATCTCATATACATAATAAAGGTATTATATAGATTATTATTGTCATTCTCGCCTCTTACTCAAGGGCATATATATAATTCCACTGAACCACCACGGAGCCACCTTTCGTTCTGCTCTTCGCCACTCAGAAGCAGTCTGCCGTTACTATCCTTGATGGGCACGTTGGAGTTATTCGAGTTCCCAGTCAGCTCACCGATAATGCGATAAAGAGTTCTCGAGTCTCCGCGATCCGCCGCATCCTGGGCTTCAGCACCTTTCTGCGCAGCCAATCCTTCTTGTCGCGGCGACAGAGCTTTTTCACCAGACGATCTAGTTCAGCGTATTTCCGACTCGCTTCCTGTAGTTCATCACGAGTCTTGGCTTGTTCTTTTTGAGCTTTGCGTGCCTCCTCTCGTCTATTTTCTGCCACGCCCATTTTTGTCAAATTCTTTTCACTCAGTTTTTGACCTACCCAGAAACGCATAGCAAAAATGAAACCCATTTTTG
>MU944318.1:0-13836 GCA_036418165.1 Cooperia oncophora | reverse complement strand
CATCAAAGCTGGCATTAAAAAAAGTGGCACAATAAATCCACAAAGCGTGTGGGATAAACAGGCTTAGCAGGACAGAATTTGGTGCCTCCTAAGCGCGCTGCCCTATCAAGCTGCAACATGCCGACCCCGACACCCACCGCCAGCCGCCCGCCCACAACTGGATGTGCAGCCACATCGACGCTGGTGCTCTTATCGCTTCATTTATGAAGAACAAATGGCACGATGCCAAAGGGTTACTCGTCCAAAAATGCCCCTAAGTTGCCATGCAGAACAAATGTTTTTTCGCAGGCTTTCGTGCGTTCAAGTTCGCTTTTTTCATCATTTTCCCACTATGTGGCACTCCTGCTACCACTTCTGAGCAAGTAGCAAATTGTCGTGCCTTATGTCTTGATTCTAGTTAGTGGGACTCATGAATTGTAAAGGGCACCGAACAATCGGACAGTCAAATTGTACTGTGGGTGGCACATTTCCATGCTCTCTTCTCTTCCAAACCAAGGCCATGCTACTGCCAGTAGATATACGACAACGACCAGAAGGAGTGCGGATATGGAAGAGGTCTGCTTTCTACACTCGCTGCCCGAGGTTCAGTTCCCAAATTCGCTCTTGCCTAAGCCAACCAAACCTTTACTCACGGAAAGTGGTAAATGGGTACCAGGTTGGTCTGGGGGGGGGAGGGGTAACAACACAACAGTCTACACCGCAACAGTTATTGGTATTGAAGCCGTACCTTATTGAATAAGCCACTACAATTCTGAACGGAAGTAATGAAAGAGTGGGTGCCGCCTCCCAAAGTAGGATTGATAAAAGGCGGAAGTCTAGTCATTTTTTCTTAAGTTATTCGAATATTATAGTTATACCGACCAATAGTAAGCGAATACACTCAAGCGAAAGTGATCTATGCGCTTGTTTCGCATACGTTATTCCCTAGCAGTTCTTTCGGGAGGGACAAACCTTTATCTCGGTGCATTCATGCATTTCTGATCTTCTCCCGGGCACAAACTTTCTCCTAACGCGTTGTGCAAGGAAGCGCTTTCGGTTGAGTTCCGGAATCGCCGGCCCAACTCTCTGCTGAGTCGTTATACCTCTAAACAGTTGAGAGAGTCACTCCAGGTTACATCACATATACGAGAAGGCTCTTGGAACAATTCTTTTGTTTCTCTCGACTCTCTCCTGTGCGTTCTTTGGAAACCACGATTGAACCGAAACGTTACGGTGATATGCTTCCGTGTTCTACACTCAGTCTGTCTGCTCCGTATGCTCATCTGAAGCTCAGTACCGTCACGATTATTCATTAGGATGTAACAGCAACTTTATTTGTTTCTTACCCACAGATGTCCCACTCACCGCATGATATAATCAAAGCACGTAGCACGTTGGGAAATCCCCAAGTGGGAAGGGGTTGTAACTGAGATAATTTTTTGATTGTTGATTTTTCTGGTTTCATGGGTGTTTATCAGCACTTTTTGGAAGAAATTCCAGGGAGAGGGGGGGGAAGGGCTGGGAAAGTGTGCCGCGCTGAGAAAAGTTCTTTCCGGCTGCTGAGTTCCTGCGGTTTTCCCTGTTTCACAAGTGCCCCACCCCCGGACGGCAAAATTTTGGGGAAAAAGACTGGGAAAACGAGGAACGGAGTCGTAGAGCAGTGAATTTGGAAGGGGATTTCAGATTTCCCGAAAATATTTCCCCGTCAGCACCTGCCTTGACCGAATGGTTCTCGGCTCTACACCAAATGACGATCGCGGCTGCTGCTCTACAGAACTCCACTCACATTCTTTCACTCTTGGCATTGATATTGGGTTGGCTAATAAGTAATGGCGGTTTTTTCAATTGAAAAATTTGTTCCAATAAAAGTTCCGCAAGCAAGCTTAACATCGTTTAATAGCAAACTTCTCGTAGTATTACAATATCAAAACAGCTTCGGTTGGGGGGAGAGTTTTTGTGGATTTTTCAGTCGTTGAAGTTGGAAGTGAAGTCGCCGAAAATTAGCACCTTCGACAACTGCCTCTATTTAAGTTTACTTGAAGTGCTAAAAATCGCTCAAGGCTGGCTCCATAACCGTTTGGGGATAAGGTTGAAGTAGAGTCTGCAGCAAGGGAATCTCACATAGGGACGTCTTTGGGAAACTAATTTTCGAGGAATTTCAAAAGGTTGTCAACAACACCTCGCGGATATGCAGACTCCAGCGTCCTGCTCCCACCTGGAATTTATGCGCTCATATTCGAATTAATTGAATATAGGATTATGGATATTCTAATACTACGAGAAATTTGCTATTAAACGATATTAAGCTTGCTTGCAAAACTTTTCACTTTTAAAACAAATTTTTCGATTGAAAAAACCGCCATTACTTATTTAGCCATCCCTCGTATAACTAGTGAGGCTGGCTAATACTGCTAGTGGGCTGGCTAATAAGTAATGGCGGTTTTTTTCAATTGAAAAATTTGTTTCCAAAAGTTTTGCAAGCAAGCTTAATATCGTTTAATAGCAAATTTCTCGTAGTATTAGAATATCAAATTCATATTCAATTAATTCAACTATTAGCATGAAATTTCTAAATAGAGGCAGTTGTCGAAGGTGCTAATTTTCGGCGACTTCACTTCCAACTTCAACGACTGAAAAATCCACAAAAACTATATCCTCAACCAAAGCTTTTTTGATATTCTTATACTACGAGAAGTTTCCTATCAGATGATATATAACTTGCTTGCAAAACGTTTCACTTTTCGAACAAATTTTTCAATTGAAAAAAACCGCCATTACTTATTAGCCAACCTAATATTTCTGATACGCCTGGATGAGCTGAGCTGAGGGACTGCTTTCGAAGGGCTCAGCATTTGGACTGCGTGTTCAGATGTAGAGGTTGCTCAGTAACTTTAACATGGTCAGGTTAAAACAGCGTTTCGAAAGAGTGGCAGCGAGAAATGGTGTCAAAAACATGGCCAGCAATGTTATCGGTGGGCAAATCAGGCGGGCGGTTTCCACAGGGTAATGGTATCAGCTTACCTAAGCGCGCTCTCACCACTGGCTCGGTTTTTCGTGGCAAAATCAAATCACTAAACGGCCAAAAAGTTTTTGGTTTTTTGGGTAGAAGTAAGGCCAGCCGGGGAGCGGTCTCCTCGCCTTCTAACTGCTCCCGGCAGAACGCTTGGCGCCTGTTTCCGGCCCTTCAAGGAACCTCCTCACGGCTATTGCGCCGATATTAACTACAAGTGCAGTAAGATGCCAAGAACATAAAAAGTCAGTAAACATCCTCATTGGCCACCACTGGCCACCGCAACGCCTAAAGGCTTTCAGTTTTGTGAGAGGATCTTTGAGGTGATTCGCTTTGGTTCTTCCGCTACTAGCTCTGTCCACTCCGAATGGAGAGTGCGGTGATAAGGAGCAAGAGTGATCCCAACAAAGAAGGACTCCTTCCGAGCACGGCTTTTCTTCACGTTATGTAAGTATGAGCGCGGCTCAGCAGAAATTCTATTTGGCTAATTTCAGGCGGTTTCTTCTGTTTTTTGCTTAAACTTAATTTGCTTACTATCTTGTCATTACTATCTGAGCCGCACAAGTCACCATTTTCGAACAAGGGTGTGTTTTCAAATGTATGTGAGGGAATAACTGGAACAGGCTCCCAGTCTAACTACTGCAGTTGGGTACATGTAGGGTATAGCACCTTGTTGGTGATTGTCGCATTGACAGAAGAATTTCGCTCCGGATCGAACTTCTCCTGCACTTTCCCATTGATCAGTGATAAAGTACCTCCCCATATATGAACCACGATCTACTCTAATCCGGTAATGTGCTCTTCAAGCCCAGCCTAGCATTATGTTGCTCAAATGTAAATTGGTGAGGAACAGACTTTAGGGTATGCGTTTGAAAGGTTGCCTTACCTTTCGTGCATTAAAGGGCATCTGACGGGCAGTCGGCGCAGTAACATGTCAACACCATTAGGGAGACATATACAGAATAAACATAGAATAAAATATCAGAATGACTATGGCTCTGAAGTGCAAGGTTTTGACCCAGGGGATCTGTGGAGTTCCTAGGAGCACTTGGAAGCGGCATGAAACCAAAAAAGACGTGATTAAGGAGAGCGTATAAGAGCGGGAAATCAAAAATTCGTTCACTAGGTGATGTACTAACGGCATAGCACTTCTATGTACTCTAGTAGTGAAATATGAGAAACGATTATCTCCGCCATTTTAAGGAATTTAGTGGGCTCCTACACTAACTCCCAAAATACGCTCGAAATCCCTGAGATGCGTTAGGCGTGCGTATTTCAACTAAACGTGGCGGTGACTGGGCTTTTGGTGAGATGTTTATGCGTGCCGTCGTCCCACCAAAATAGCTCCTTCTAAATGAAGCGATAGGAATATCAGTAACACTTCGTCGGCGAAGACAGAGAGAGGCCTACCTATTCTCGTGCAAGGACGGGCCTTCCTGCCTGTTAATTCTGCTCGACAGCACTCTTTGCGGTGGAAGACTTTACGCATCGACTGCTCAGGCAGATGACTCCCTTTTTTCTCAGGCACTTTTACTCCATGCGCATAGTTACACTCGGAATCCCTGAGATGCTGTAGGCGTGGCTGCGTACTTCAGGTAGACGTAGGGGTGGCTGTGCTTCTGGTGAGATGTTTTGATTTCGACACAATTGTGGTCCTGTCTGTCCAACGCTAAACAAGATGACAGTTGTCTCTAGCTGAAATATCCCACTAGTTATCTATTTTATGAAATGTTCAAATGCCACGCCTACTCCCGTCTATTAGATAAGTGAAGGTGGTGCAAGCGGTTGGGTCGCTTATCACGCACACAGCCCGGGGATCAATTCCCGCTCCTATCCAGGTCACTTGAGCCTTCTACCCTGGAAGGCCAGTAAGTTGGTATCACAAAGATCTAGGATGATTAAAGGAGATGTGAGCAGGCTGATCCCCTAGGTCATGTCGCATTCAGGAGGCCCCATCATGCCGAATGGACGTAGTATGCGTGCTGCATCTTCTCGTGCGCTTTCCCATGCCGGTGAACTCGGGGCCATGTCCGCTCTTCAGAAGTGGGACAGGTCGAAGTTCTGCGGAAACACAGAAACAGAAAAACTATCGACTGTAGCCGACTGGCCCTACAATTCATGCTCAAGGCTGAAGCATTCGAATGCTACAGAGCTTATGAATCGAAGTAGTACAGTAGTAGCCAGAAATCAATTGACAGGTGGCTTTCCATACATATTGTTGATATTGTCGCAATCACTCTGGGCGGTGTCAGGACAATCGGAATCGGTCCGCCCCTGTCCGATTTTCCTGAAAATGGTGATCGGCCAAGTGATCGGTTCAGGACGAAAACAACAACTGATAGAGAACGTCGCAGATGGGCTCATGCCATGCCTCTTAACACCTCTACGACTGATTGTGACGACATTGACTGTAACTTGTTTCAACTATGTTATGCTTCCCAGTGTTGCAAATAAACCACAGAATTTGTTTAGAGGCAAGGGGCACTGGGTACAGGGTGTATACGCCTGGCAAGAAGAATACTGTGCCTTCCAGCGGGCGCTGCGTGGCTCCTTTCCTAACCAAGGGCGCCGTTATAGCGCCCAACCAAGGTGCAACATGCCGACCCAGACGCCCACCGCAACAGCCCGCCCACAAATGGCCGGTCACATCGACGCTGGTATTCTTATCGCTTCATTTATGAAGTACAATCGATATGAAGCGTTGCTACATGGATGTATGAATACATACGCGTCCCGTACCTATCAAAGCGACCGTTGGCACGACGCCAAACTCCTCCAAAAATGCTGGTCTGAAGCTGTGCAGAAAAGAAGAGGCTTTTTTGCAGGTTCTTGCCTTTTAGCTCCGCTTTTTCATCGCTTTCCCAGTGCTGTAAGGAATGAGGTCTGAATAATAGTGTGGAACGGGACACTTCAGCGACGGGGAGCATTTTGCAGTTTTTCCCATCGACGTGTCGACTTATCTAGAGAGCCTTTTCTTCAGTTGACAGGTTTTACCATGATGGCTTGACGAGCTTGCTCCAGCTTCACAAGAGTTCACAGGTTTCACCAGAGTGAGACTTGTAAACCGGAACTAGTGAAGCAATGAAGTGCAAAATGCCCCCCCCGTCGCCGAACTGCGCCGTGGAGCTCCGAAAATCATGCCAGATAAAACTCACAAGCCTTTCATTTACGTTTTTCAAGTTATTTAGAATGAACTCTGCAGTCTCTTGTTTAGGACATCTGTAGACCAAGTGTGACGGGAACTTATTTTCTTCATCCTTCCTCGTAGGGTTTGTTGCGAAAAGATTTTTGGTTCCCTCAAATTCGAGGAGGTTTTTGGGTGCAGAAAAGATCTTTTGTTTCTCACGGTGACCGACGGGACGAGATTTATATCTGAATGACGTCATCAAGTATGCAAGACGTTTTTTCTGGCGAAATGAAGGCTCATTCATAAGTGGGGAGGACGTTAGCCGTTCGATGTTCAGTGAAGGTGGAGGTGAGCGAACTCTGCACTCACCTTGCGGTTTTCCGTCTTGAGCGAGTTTTCGATAATAATCCTTCCATTCGGGCGTACCACCCTCTTCCAACAGTGCGCTATTTGATATTGGCTCATAAACGATACTGAATGTTGTTGCGATGTCTACATGAGCGTGATTGCGCTCGTCCTTATAGCTGCGGACAGGCGCAGTTTGACGACGGGGGGGGGAATTTCGTCATCCATTTTCATTTCATTTTGTCATTTGTCACTATCATTGCTCCCCTAATGTCTACAACTCTCACTCTGGCGAAAGCTGGGAACTCTTGTGAAGCTGGAACAAGCTCATCTAGCTATCACGGTAAAACGGCGCTTGTTTTGTCGACGGGGGGGGGGCATTTTGTATTATCATTGCTTCCCTAGTTCCGGTTTACAAAGCTCACTCTGGTAAAACTTGTGAACTCTTGTGAAGCTGAAGTAAGATTGTCTAGCCACTATCCTGAACGTGGTCAACTCGAGAAACGGCTACCTAGATGGGTCGACACATCTATGGGAGCAAAATGCCCCCCCCCTCGACAAGCTGCGCCCGGGTAAAAACTTTCAACTCGAGAAGAAGACTGCGGTGCCGTAGATAAGAAACTCGTCGATGGGAATAACGAAAAGCTGAAATACCCCTCCCCCTTCCCTGTCTTCAAACTGCATCCTACGGACAATGCATACATCCTTGTTAGTGGGTGTCGAAAGTAGCTCTCGTGCTACCTGGCAGTGGCGATGTTCATAGTTTCAGGCGAACATCTTTTGGCAAGTAAGATGACCACTGCGGTTCAAAAACCCCTAGACTGGTCGAACAGATTCCACCTGCCATTTGGTGTTATACTAGATATACTTCGATTTTCGGGAATGGAACATTTCCTTACTTCACCGAAAGTGAGTTCCTTTGTCTTGCACAAGAACAAAGTGCAAGCCGTGAACGGAAGGTAGGATTGGAGCAAGAAAATTCGGAGGGAGGGGCGTATTTTGCAGAGACCTCCCCACTCCTAACCTCAGGATGTGCTGTGGGTGTAAGTTGTTGTAACAGTAACGAAATTTGTTCTAGACCCGGTGCATAAGTAGCGAGTTCGCCTATTTCTCATCAAAAGCGCTCTCTTGCACACCTCTGTATTGGGACATAGTGCCACATCCCTCCTCCGCCCCTCCACCCCTTCCAAAGATCGCAATGGTCTCCTCACTCTGCAGCATCCAATAGCCTGTGCTAAGCAGTGTAAAGCATAGAACGACGGTCGATCTTTTGGTTATACTTGGCTACCTGGCTACCTGCCCATCCTGCACTGAATTGAATTACCAGAAGAACGAACAACCACAGCGACAGCGTTCAGTGGGCGTAAATCCTCGCGTTAGGACAGGCGGAGATCGGTCTGCCAGCCGAGAGCGGTGTGCCAGACATTTGGCTCCCGATTGAGGGCTTGCTAGTTGAGACTTAATCCTGTTTCCGAATACGTTCCGGAACGATTAAGTGCTAGCTGCGCCCACCCATCCAAGCTGGCTTCCGCCCCGAAAGCAAACGTGCTGGTTTCACTATGTGAAACTGGGCATTGCTGGTTTCACTTCCGACGCCTCCTCGTGTCTGTTTCTGCGTCTTGGAGAACAATTTGTTTATTGTAAGCAAATACGAAAAAGATTAGGACCCTTCCGTTCGAAAAGAGATTGAGAGAGCACTTTTTTGGGTTTCGGTTGGAGACCACTTAGACACCCCCATTCGAATTCCATTTGTCATTGTGAAATGTGCTTTTGAATTCGAATCATATTTAATTCTGACGCCATGCGCTCTCTCCAATCCTCACTGGCCCACACAAAGCAAGTCTCGTCCACGACATCGCCTACCTTTTGAATACTTACTGAATTTTTTCAACTTGTTTCATCGGATTTTCCGCGACCTTCACTCTATAGCTTGTGGAGCGTCCGCACGGAAGTGATTTACTGATAATATATAGCCTGACTGCTCCGGCCGAAAACAACTCCCACACTGACCCCTTGTTGGCAGTATTTGCTGCTTCTTTTCAATTTGTTTTATGTCCATTTCAAACCTTCCTGCATCGTGTCCTGGAAATTGCGCTCTTGTGTCCGTTTGTTTGTTGATATTCTAATTTGTAGTTCTGAACAGGAACCAGACGAGGGGTTCCGCAAAGGAGACTGCTGAAGGAATTACTTCCTGTTCACAAGGAATGAACGGATTTTAAAAACGACGGCGTTTTCCGCTTCATGTCACTTAATCCTCACGGACAATTTAACATTCTCGTGCTTTCAACAAGGTAGCACCCTCTAGAATTCACCGGCTGAAGGAACATCGGCTGAAGGCGATTATTAAGTCATTCCTTCGGATCCAAAAGAATAATATGCGCTGCTCAGGAAGATCAAGATTTTGGGGGTTTGTCTCAGATTTGAGACTAAGACACGAGCCGAATGCCGCAGTCAAAGATGTGATGTAGCCTTGGATAGAGCAGAAAGAAGTGAGAGGCTCTCTAAATCACGACTCGCATTCCGAAACTAAGGGGTTCGTACTTGATGCTCTGGGGGGGGGTGGGTGGGGGGGGGAGCGGGTGCTTAAAATGGCTAGCCAGGAGTTGCGTGCCTATATAAGAAAGGAAGAATGAAGAAAGCCCTGCAAAACCTGCTGAAAAGTCTTTGTAGTGCACGACTCGAGAGGAATTTCGGACGAGTTCCCTGTTGGCATCGTGCCAATAACCGCTACGGATACATCTGTATGTATGTACTCAGATATCCGTGCAACACTGCAGCCGCTTCATAGGGCCGAGATTCCTCGCTACACAATGACATCCGCCAGAAGCGTACGAGCCATTAACATCGTCCTACCATTTTGTGCAGGCGCAGCGGGTGGACGTCCGGGTTGGTATCATTGCAGCGCGACATAGGGCGCGATAAGGTAACGCTCCTTAGAACGACGCACACAACGCCTGCCTTAGCCGGGCAGCCGGAAGTCTGTCCTGTTAGCGCATTGCCTACCGCCTTGAAATTTATCTTTTCACTTGCCTCTATAGAACGATCGTAACCTTCCGTGTATCTCAAACCGACTGCTAGAACTTGCTCAGGAGAGCTGTTTTTTTTTGCTTCATTCAGCAGTAGGATCGATTTTCGGTGCCGTAAGCTGGCCTTACTGTTTTTTTTTGTTTTGATCGAAATAAGCTGATATACAGATTAAGCTTGCGGCGTTGGTTAATCCCACTTAGAGATGTTCCATGGTTTCTACCTCCGCGTTGAATCAACGTAGCTTTCCAAGATCAAAAGTCCACAAATGATCTCGCTTGTCGGTTGGCGATTGGCGATTTCAAAAAGTATCGGTCCTTCCAGGAAGCTGTCCGCAACGGAACTGGTTGGCGAAGGGACTAAATAGGACCTCAGGTGGCTGAAGTAGAGTGGGTGCCAGAATGTGACCATTAGTACCGCGAGCAGGGTGAAAAGGCGCGAGTTGCCACTAGGCAGTCTCTGCCCTGAAGTGTGATTCAAATAAATGATATTTCAGCCATATCGGAGGCTGTTTCTGAACAACTGAACCACTGGAAGTAGCGAGGGGGAGGGCAGACATTTGAGGGAATATTTCAAGAAGCATGAAGCTTAAAAAATAGTCTCTACTGTTGGCCGATTTTTTGGGATGCGTCACTGTGCACTCATAATCGCATCAGCCTACTATCGCCTTTACAATGACTTGTGGGCCAACCGCTCTGCAAGACAGTGTTCTTATCGTCTCAGACGAGTTCGGTACCAGTTTCCAAACTACCCTTTTTGGAGGGTAGAATTTGGTTGCCCTGTACGGGAGCAGGTCCGGAATGCGATCTCGTACCGCGTGCGTGGCAAGCGTGCCACTTGCCACTACACTACACCACATCCCCTTCCTCAAGAAGTACTCCTTGACCAGAAACCAAACTCCGTCAGGCGCTTAAAGGCAGAGGGCACTATAAATCGGCAAAGAGTGTTGGTTGAACGCGCCCAGCGGCAAAGAACACTGTGCTGCTGCGCAAGCGCGCCTTCTTCAACGACGTTCACTGCATGTCTCAACAAGATTCAACGTAGCGACCGCCACTCCAAAATCTGCGCGCACCGAAATAGTTGCACCGACCAGCAGTATCACGAAAAGATCAGCTTGTTTTAGCCACAGCCTTCTGCTAAGTGGTGCTTTTCCACCTCTCCAGAATTCGTGCTGGAGGGAGAAACTCTTATTGATAATCTAAATATCTTTCCTTGGCACAGTGCAAATATTTTCTACACTTTGACCCTTTTTTCTAGTTTCGAAAGTTTTGTGATTTTCGGCTATTTGTTTTCTCAATTCCCGAATTTTGACCACCACTTCAACATTGTGTCTTTAGTGTGCCATTATTTTGTGTTATGACGGTATTTGGTATGGTCTCATACCAAATACTTGCCCATGCCGCCACTTCACGTTAAACTTTTCACCGTTTCGCGCTGTAGTTTCACGCAATCGCCGTGATTATTCCTATACAGCGATGACCTAGCTATCTCAGGCTCATGATAACTGAAGCGATGATAGGGGCCTCTTTCTACGTATGTCAAGCTGTTTTCACTTACGCAGTAGCAGTTCCATCACCTCTGCTCTCTGCAGGGAACCAAACATCGTGCTTGCAGAATTGATAAAAAAAAATATTAGAAAAGGTGTTTTGCAGAACACGCCCGCACTGACAAGTCCCAAGGGACTGTGAGTGTAAAATTGTGCTACTTTTACGAGTGAGCACACATAGGACAGTGAGGAAGATTGGCAGCATTCGCTGTGTGAAAGCTTCTGCAGCATAACAACTTTCATAGAATGAGTCGCATGAGTGATGAGATGCATGCCAAGATTCTGCCTCTACCTTGAGTTGTTGGAGTACGGGTTGTTGATAAGAACGTCTTTTCAATCATCGGCTTGGAATCCTTGTCTTTCCAAAGTTATTCGGATGCTCCGATGGCCACGTCAAAGCGTTCACTGGAAGGCGACCTTGACAGCGAAGGCGGAGCTGCCAAAGTTCTCCTCCTAATAACACCGTCACTAAGCAGCTTTGGCCGGTATAGTGTCACATATCGCCACATCTGTCACTTCATCGTCTTATCGCTTGCTTGCTTCCATGACTAAATCTACCGTGCGATGTGCCTTCAGCTACCCGTCGAATCATAGTAGGATGACTACTCGAAATGGATGAGGTGTGCAGCAATTGCCTTTCGTTTTACAAGAGCCATGCGCGAGGCTCCCATTTTGAAGGGTGCAAGTTTCAAAAGCATATTAAATCAATACGTTGGGGCTAGGTGCTGTTTAGTGGTGTTGTTATCCTACCAGAGAACTTAGGTAACAAAGAGTCGTCTCATTAGTAATGCATGACTGGAGAGGGCAGAATCTCAAGGTGGTCTTTGAAAACCCTCTGTTGAATATCTTCGCATAGGTAACCATATGGCCCGTGAATCTGGGTCTGTTTCACATAGATAATTCATATTCTATTCGACTAGCTAGACGCTACTGAGTTCAATATGATGGCGAAGCAGGGGAGATGAGGATTCTTGCCGTGATTTTTTTGCAATTCGTAGGGAACCCAGGGGCTGTACGACATTTAACGAGTCCTGCATTGAAATGAGCACCGAAGGACTTACCGTTGTACTTAATGAACGAGCTTTCCAAGACTGAGTGCCGGATGCATTGTCCTTCTTGGCTGATGCACTCTACCCTGTCCTCCCGTCTTCTCTCAACGAGTTCCGACTGAACCTACCCGAACTGGTAATGGAGTAGTAAACGCTGACATATTCTCTTGTTTGTTATCCTATAGTGGCAGCCTCTATGCTCTCATACTAACAAATAGGAATGCCAAATCGAAGGTATTTGGCTTCTTTGTACGGTGATGCTCGTGGTCGCGTTGATCAGCTATCAGCGGGGCTTGCTATTTCTCTATTTTCTCGACCTACTGCTCTCTAGTGATCTCGTGAGGCCGCATGTTATCAGCTACCAGGGGTATGTGCTATGGACCCGGAGGGTTAGGATTGCGCTTGCGATTTCTCTTTTTTCGACTCTGTCCACATTAAGGAACCCCGTCATCTTGAAAAAGATCGATTGATTAGCGCCATCTGATTTTTTATAATCAATAAATTCTGGAAAGCCATCAAAGAACTTCCCAGCTGCCGAATTTCTTTTTTCGCTCTCATAATGATTGGAGCGCCACAAAGCGTCACGAATGTAATACGCGTTCATCGAGAAAGATTTCACTTAAAACTCGAATCGTGACAGTTCTCTCATTCGGTTACGGATGAGTCCCTAAGGACAGTTAGGATTACTTAGCGTCTGGCAGGACGGAATTCCGCCCTTCGTAGCTGCTGCGTAGCCGCCTTTTTTCAAGAGAAGGTACCCTTATAGTGGCCTAATCAAACAGCACATATCGACCTGGACGCCCGACCGTGCTCACCCGCCCACAAATAAATGGACGACCGCACCTGATGCTCGTATTGCTTCATTTGCTAAGTAAAATATGAAGCGAAGGGATTGGTATGAAGCGGCCGCGGTGCTGCATGGATATATGAGTACACAAATGCAGCCGTACCTACCGTAGCGGTATTGGCAAGATGCCTATGGGAAACTCGTCCAAAATTGCTTTTTGAGTCATTAAGAACGAAGGCTTTTCTTCGCAGGTTTTTGACCGTTTCACTTCGTTTTTCGCCATTTTCCCCACTATATAGCACCCTGCTAGCATTTTAGACCGAGTACCAAATTGTCGTGCCATACGCCTCTAAGGGAGCAATTGCGATAGAGAAAGGTTGTTCGAGTTCCGACCGGAATCAGCTTTTTCACCATTACATTAGGAATATAGAAGGGGTCTCTTCTGGCTACTGTTGTCTTCAGTGCCACCACTCCTTGCTGGCAATTTTTGTATGTAATTTTTCCTTCAATTTTTGCCAACGGGGCCAATCAATGCCTCTGATCAAGAATATGAAGTCCGTTTTCTGCCCCGGTGTTATTTGGCTCCTGTGCACCACCGCAAACGTTTCGCTTCACACATTGGAAAGTTGCCGGAATTATTCTGCGACCTGGTGGCGAATACGAAAGTATCCCAGCACGGAGTCCGAATGAGCTTCCTTCCAGATATTACCTGCAGGGACGAGATGGTCCTAAAAACGAAAGTGCGACACAGCTCCCAAAGTGATACGCAATCGCTGGATTCGGCTATGGTGCAATCTTCATAAGGTTGCGCGCTTATGGGAAGGTTCCCTCCGAAGTCGAGGATGCTCCAGGCAGGCGCTAGTTTGCAAGGCAAGAATCAGCTGGTGATCGTGATGTCGTGTTCGGCAGAATCGCTATCCTTCGAAACTCAAGCCAGGAGGATTACTAAATGATGTGCATTGTATCCGG
>MU944317.1:0-11958 GCA_036418165.1 Cooperia oncophora | reverse complement strand
CTAATAGTCACTGGAGGTTGACATGGGCCTAGCTGTCCACCTTGTACCGGAGTTGTTGCAATTGTCACTTTTTGAATGTAGCAAATCACCTGCCGGATCATCAAACGGATTCGAGAAGTTTTACCCTTATACCTTTATTTTATCGCAGAACATGCCTCTGAAACAGGAAAAACGAGAAAACTCAGTAAACGAAAACATTTTTCCTGAAGTCAAATACGACCCCCTCCCATCCCCAGCGTACGACGCGCCGTAGCTCAAACACCGTCTTGTCACCCATCTCGATGTTCTCTACACATCCACCTTTGCACATTCCCTCTCGACGCTAAAAATTTGGAGAAGAGATGATGAGGTCAATAAGAAGAAGGAATTTTGCGTGGGATCGCATCTATCCGAAATTTTGAACGAAGTAGTACAAAATTTCGGATAGATGCGTTACATGGGTGGTCCGTCCCTCTGCTTACCATTTCCTTCTCGTTTTCCTCCTGTGTCGAAGGCGGAAGTTTAGCGACAAAATTTTGCGCTCAATAACACTGCATGGCACGCCCTAAGAACGCTGCAAGGGTACGAAATAAAGTTTGATAAGTTGTGAACGGTTTGGAACAGTTATAATTTGTAATTGGTTTTCTCAGCTACTTTCAGAAGCCCTGGAAAACACCGAGCCTGAAAAAACCGTGTTTGATACTTGTGCGCTCTATAATCACAGGTGTTGCCCTGTAATCCACTACTATTTTCTTACATCGGCGGTGGTGTAGAATTTATTACAAAATTATAGGATGTTAACTCGATGTAGCGGAATTCTCAGCTGTTTGGTTTAATTACCCATGCAGGGGTGCTGCTGCCGAGTTGGCGCGTGGTGAAGGATAATGTGTACTTTTCAAATATGTACATCGACACATTCGATTTCACGCCTCGTAGAGTTAAGATGGATCGAACTGGCAACCTAAACCTATAATCTTGTAGATTTATGAAGCGTTAGTATAATGTCAACCTAACGCAGCCCATCGTTAGAGCATCAAGGTGAAGCATGGTTTCGCGCAATCGTAAGGATGTGGAGTTACTGTAAGGCTGCCTTTCATTACTTTGCCCCAGCGCTCCACCAAGCGGACAATAGCGTCCACTAGCGTTCCGAGCATCCGGCAGCGCCAGCGACTAGGAAAGTATAGATATCGATCTAGCGCCCTGCCAGCGTCGTTGTCGTCTACCAGCGTCCACCAGCACCTCGAGAGCGAGGGAAGTATAGGTATCGGTCTGCCAGCGCCTGCCAGCGTGCATCAGCGTCTACCAGCCTCAGGGAGTCGAGAGCATAGCGCGATAGGAGGGTAAACAGCGCAGCTGCCCTAGAGCATGCGGCGAATGAGGGAGGAGGTAGCAGACTTCCGTAACAAATATCGGCCTATACGAGATATCGTTAAAAGATACAGAAAAATAATCCATGTAATTGTATTTAGTTGCTGGCAAAAAATCTTGATTACGTCGATTATTTAATATGCAAGAGATTCTTCCGATTGTGGACCATTCCCTGAACCCAGCTGAAGACATTCGATTTCATTAGCGAAGTCCAGGATGGAGTCAACTTAGGTTGAATTGATTATTTCCTTCGTCTGATCCACTAGGAGATGCGTTCTAGAGGCATACTTGGGTATCTAATTGTGTTGTTTTGCACTCTGACAGAGGAAGCGGAGTTTTTAGAGGCTCTAATTTTGAAAAAAAAATCCCCAGTGCAGATGTCTTATGTTTTGCGAGGTTTTAAGAAAAAAAGTTTACTAGACGTCTGAAAAAAGAAAGTTTTTGCTGCCCAAAAGGCAAAATTTACACATGGTCCTTAGAAACCCCAGTACGACTCCCAAGCGATGCATATTTCTTGAGATGATAATCGTTCATGAACATTTCATGGTTTTTTCGAGAAGTGTAAATCACACGCTTTACAACTGCGCTTCCCAATCCCCATTGGCCCATGTTAAGTGAAGTGATGGCTCTTAAAGGAAGTGCTACTTGGGGAGACTTGGGGAGGGCGTACGGATAACCTTCTCCAATGCGATGCGCGCAACCGTAAACACTTTACGGTGGGTATTCTATAACCCGTGGTTCATCCAAAAACGTGGTTTTTCAGTCCATCCTTAACTTTCTTGATCATCGTCTAATTCGCCTTCATTTTCTGCCGCAAGTATTCCAGTCCACACTCTCAGAGGTTTCGCCTATTTCTCTTAGGCGTCCCCATCGGTTTTATCCCTTTTTTTCAGAAAGCTAGTAATTTTTAAGTGTTTGCTAATTCATATTTGGACCGAAAAGCCGAGATTCTATCACATCTGCATCTTGAAGAGTATTTCTAGTTAGTTGACTTGGGACACTGCACCTCTGCCACCTTGAATCACTTACCTCTTGGTGCGAATGAAGCGCACGTGATCATACACGGAGCAACTCGAGCGGAATCCCTCGGAATCACGTTGATTTTCTGCTCTCTTCTGCCGTCCTTCGTTTACAGAGCAGCTTTCCAGATATGGTAACTAGCCTATGTTCCTCTACTTGAAGATGCTCTCGACCAGGAGCAGAATCGGGATAGGCAAATCAGGGTGTTAATACGACCCCTCTCACAAAAGATCTACCTTGATCTTACCTATTTTCCAAATTTCCCAAAAAATTTGTCGTTCAGCGGGAGAGGGGTGACGTGGTGAACACCTCCAAGATCCCATGAACTAGTAGTTTGACACCACGAGGTGAGTGGGGGAGCATATGTCCCCCAAACAGCAATGCCAGCAATCAAAAGGTATTCATGCAGAGACAAATGCTACCCCTGATGGGTTTCGCATACGAAGGTGCCTGCTCTACCCGAAATCGTCACAAGTTCTTTCGTACGTTTTGACGCTGTAGCGGCCGCTACACTTTATCCATCTGTGACAAAGGGTTTCGCGGCGCAGTTCGGCGACGGGGGAAGGAGGGGGCATTGCGCACTTTTGCTGATTCCCATCGATCATCGAGTGAAGACCTAAGAAATCATCTGAAGCGATGAAATGGTACCAGCCAAAGTTTGAGAGACCACCTGTCAGCTCTTGTAAAGAGTACCTATAGACCAATGAAATAGTGGTGGTTCGACGAGCTTGCTCCAACTTCACAAGGGCTCACGTGTTTCACCACAGTGAGACCTGTAAACCGACGGTGTTTCGCCACAGCTGAGACGCTGCTTACACCGTAGAACTATGTAAGCCAAAAAAAGCAACAACTACCCCATACCGGTCGCTGAAACCGTCCGCCAGCGCACAGGACACCCGCGCGAAAGAAGTCAAGTACCCACGTTAGCCCGTCACCTCGCAACGTTTCTTTCGCCTCTTTCGCCGCAGCAACGTATTGACCCAAACCCGCAGATAGCTTCAGACTCTGTAGCTTTCTTGGAGCTCGTGTTCTATGAATCATTTTTTTCCTGGAACTCTGCTCTCTTTTCACCCACGCCGCTCGAGAGAGAGAAAACAAATCCCTGAAGGATTATAGATGCCGCAGATGTCTCGTTTTGACTGAAAGCCGGTACCCAAAAAAATAAGAAAGGAAGCTTAGAAAAACAGATTCCAGGGACCTTCTTTCAAACGGCTTTCCTTTTTCCCACTAGGCATGACCATTTGCATTGGCTCTTATGCGCAAGCTAATATGCCGAAGATTGTTCTGGGTGCTGCCGATTTCCTATCTAGGCGAGAGAATCGAGTCGAATTCAGCTCGCCAGGAAAAGCTTTTAGTTTCGTGCTAACAAGATTAGAGGGCGGTCTATCCATTATTACAGCTTTGATGTTCCACCCTTCAAGTAAGTTTCTGTGAGATTCTTTGTAGATACCTGAACATTGTGCGCCAGTCATCTGCAGAAGCTAGCAAAGTAAATTACGTTTTACTTGTCACTGATGCTTTTTGTGATCTTGGTAATTGCCCATGCATTATTACATTCTTATGATTAATATTTTGTTATAACAATTGGCGTCTTCTGCTCCTGACAACTCGATAAAGTTGGTTTCCCTGCATGTCTAAGAGCGTATCGAAGCGCGTTTCTATGCCCCGTATTCCTTCTGAGACTGACTCTGACTGAGATTTCAAGACTATTTTTTTCCATTTTTCTCTCTCTCTCTCAGAAAACCTTCTTTGCCACGCATTCTCATTTCTTCTATGTGCTCTCTTTACATCCATTGTCACCCATACTATCCATGCCCCCAGCACCCGCCCGCCGCTTCCAAATTATTCCCTTCGCCTCTCATCCATGTTCTCGCACAGTGAAGCCGATCACGGCTCGAGCAGGTCGGCGGACCATCTTTTTGACGAAGCCGGGAGAGCGGACTCCGCGCACCGCGGCGCTCGGTGAGAATCCTGGCCGTCTTGCTACTTGCAATTCGATATGCGGTACTTGCTCGGAAAAGTCGCCATGCAGCGCACTGCACTCAGCGGCCGCATACCTGTCACTGCAAGGAGTATTAAGTCCTGCCACCGTCCCTTCGGGAATCTATACGCGTCGGAGACTCGGAACCCTACTCCCTAACGGGGGGAAATCGAAAAAACTTCTCTAAATCTCCCCACCTTCTCAAGAGCGCTTACCTGTACTAAATAGTCATAGCGCAATGTTCTTCCTTCTCGACTGACGTGATCGACATGACGTGAAGCGTGCCATCAATTGCCATGCTCACTCTAAGCCTATACTCGTCGGTTATCGCCGGCTAACACGTGCCCCAAAACAGTTCCCTCGCCCTTGTTGTAACACGTCTCTGTCGTACTCCCACTCACACCCACAGCTCGCTTCCTCCTTGCTCCCCATTTCTCCTCGCCGCGATTCCTGCTAAAAGGCTTTTCAAGTCAGCCTCTTTATTCCCAGCCTTTCGTTCTCTCAGAAAAATCTATATAGCTCCCGAGCGCGACGAAAGAGGCGTCGCAACCGGGGTGCCCGGCCCAGGGGAGACGTGCAAGAGAATCGTAATTTGCCGCTCCGCCGCGCGCGGCGATCGGCGCGGCGTTTTCTTAACTCGTGTTAACCTGTCGATTGGAGCACCGGACTTCATGTAGACCCCGTCATCGTAGACATTCATGACTATTTTCGGTTCTGAATTGCCTGTTGTCGCCATCTACGACCTGGAACCATCGTCATTTGCGGGCGCGACGTCGCACGCGACGCTCATCAGCGCGGCTAATTACGATTCTCTGTCGTGCCCCTGCCCAGGACTTGTACTAAGATCCCATATACTCGTGGAAGCGCTGTCACGCACAGACTCCTCACTCTCTTACGTCAATCTATCTATCTAGGAAACCGTATCTATGAAAGCGTCACCTAGAAAAGCGTCGCTACTCGGAAGTCGAGCTACATCCAGAGTAACCTAAAAAGTCGGTGGGATTTCAAAGAAACTCATAAGGTCACTCAACAGGAGCATTTGCATGCATAACTGGTTTTCACCTCGCTCTGAAAGGCTGCCCTTTCTGAGCGAACCCTATTCGGCATAGCAAACGTTGCGTTACTTGGGCAACTAAGACGCTGACGCTATTTTTCTTCATTGTCTGTTTTGTTTCCCTGTAACAATCTGGCATATATGCTATAATTTCAAATGTCACAGAGGTAGCACAACAGGCTACAAACGTCGTCGCCCAAGGCTGGATAGATAAACAAATCGTGTGCTTAGCGTCAACAATATTAGTCAACTTCTTCATAAATAAAGCAGGCAAGCTAACGTGAGATAATCCTGGAAAGCCGTAACGCTCTCCTTGCAAGAGTAAAATACTCTTCAAGGGGCATTTCATTAATTCTTGTCAACGCGCATGGTATTTTGTAGGGTCCTGTAAATACTCGTGAAGCAACTAACGGGAGGAGTTTCACTTTCGCAGCATATCATCCATTTGTTTTTATATTGTGGCTGACAGGGCACATCGTTGGTTGGGGAATCCCCAACAGGGGGGTCGTATTTGGCCGCCAGGAGAGGGGGGGGTCGTAGTGAGTGCGGCAGCCAGTAACGAGCAGCGCAAATTGTCAATGTGCTGAGTCCTGTACAACGAAACTTGCTTTGTAGAGAACTCGGATATGCAAAAAAAAGTACAAAACTTTCATTCATCAAACTAATCCGAAATAACTGCAAATATTAATAAGTCGACATCATCTCGTAGGTCCGTTGGTGACTAAACAGTACAAACAGTCTCTGGTTCGCTGCCAATGATATGGCGTGTCCGCGGTCACGCTTGGCGCTGAGCCAACCTGTTTTTTTCTCGACAAGCGACAGGACTACCATATCGTTCATATCAGACGTTTTCCAGCAGTTGGTCTCCTTTATCGGAGTCAGCGATTGGCAGAGCACGAATCTGGCAGCGTTGACAGGGACATGTTCCATCATACGCAACGGAAAACACTGTAAACAAGTGCACAGGCTCGCCATGGACCTCCCTGAACGTTATCAGACACATTTTGCGTGCCGAGTGAGGCAGGACATTACGCACAAGTTGCACCATCGCCCATCACCTCATCGCGACGCGCCTCCAGTGCGCGGCCGCAATCCAAAGTTTGACGTGAGTGCGCTAAACGAGCCATCATCCGGTGCTCGGCTGGCTCCACCAGCAGGATAGCGGTTCTACATGCGTTCCTTGGCAAGTTCGAAGCACGGCTCCACTTGGAAGCGGTTAACGCAGGAAACGGGTTTTTCGCGCAGCTGGGAGTGTTCCTCAAGAAATCCCCATAGCGAGATCTCATGAATCCCGAGAGCTTCAGAAACAGTTCAAGAGGTTTTCAGAAAGAGAAAATCTTCAACACTCGATCCGTTCTCAGATTTGTGAAATGTTGAGATGTTAGCAAAAAAAAGATATGTTGGTTCAAACCTGTTCAACTTAAACTCTCCAACCGCCTTCACTGAGTCCCCATGATAATACCCTATGGGGCAGATTTCTTCTGTGATTTGCGAATCTCTAGTAATCAAAACGTTTGCCAGAGTTACATCTTAGGAAGTTGGGAAATCCTTCCTCTACAACGAATACGGCTGCTTTCGCCCAGCAGGTCGTGCTTTTGAGGAAGTTATGGAGTCCCTTCAAAGACACACACACTACTTTGCTGGAAAATTCTCCGCATCCATGTCGCTACAAATTGGCCGGAGAAAGCGAGTGCTGCGGTCACATCTGCAATCTACATGGCGTTGCGTCTAGCCGAGTACTCCAGTAATCGGGGCGAATGCATGTGTTTTACCACGGCGGTTTGTATATACTGTTACGATAGTGAGACAAGCCTTAACTTTTCTCTTTTCCTCGTCGCTCTAATCTGTGGGAAAAGGACGTTGGTTAACAGTCGCTAGTGGTCGCGTGATAGGCCGCTCCAGAGAGGGGAGTCCACCTCAGGTTAGACGAATGGCTCCCCCATTGATTAATCGCGATGGTAATTGTTATTATTACCATGTGCTGTTTCAAAAACGGGCCATCGAGAGCAAGAGTTCGGTCATACGAGCTTCTACATAATACGACTTTTTAGCCGTTTTTTGTTTCGCAAGTCATGGTCCTGTACTTGTTCTATTATGTCATGACGCAAGTGCGTCCATTTTAATGATGGGCACCCTTCATACAAGGTAGAATTTCATAGTGGCGTTGCCATAGGTATTGCATGTTAAGGCGAAAAAAGTACGGAATCAGCGAAAAAAAAGGGGGGGGTGCGCTACCGACCCCCGCAAAAAAAGGGAGGGGGTCGTACATGGCTCCGACGCAAAATACCCCATCGAAGTGCTGTGCCCTTGATATGGCTCAACGGGCTTGACAATAATGCTGGAACATAAATCAGTAATCGATTGGTTAATTTAAGGATCGAGTGACCTGAGAGAAGGGTTAGCCGAAACGTTGTCATATGATAAGAGATTTTAACGAAGAGTGAACAGCTTCGCCGCTTTCTGTGATTAATGGCTGGGGAAAATGTGAAAGATAATGATTGCGAGGCCAGGGGATGGCACGGTGGGAGGGGGGGGGGAGCCTCAGAAAAGAGTGAAAAAGAGTCTCTGGGGAAAGGGTTTTTTTTTGCTTCCCGTGGGTAGCTTGCAGAACTTACTAAGTATCGTCACTTTAGGAGGCGGTCGTTTTCAGAAAAAGACCAACATATGGATATGGCGGCGAAAATCTCTTTGTCACCTGCTGCTTCGGAATAACCCATCAATGTTCGTGCGTCTTTTGGGCTTCACAAGAAATCTGGGAACACTGGAATTAACAGCTGATCTGGAAGTAAAAACAACTTGCAACAGTATCTCGGTGTATCCTCCACAAAACAGCTTGCAGCAGTATCCCAGTCAATCCTCCACACCAAAAGAAAGATCGAGTTGGTTTCTCGGAGTCGAGTCTCAGTCGGCTCTTTTCCTGAACCAAGCCTTTCTTTCACCGGAAGTCTTTCGGTAGGGCACCGTATGCGAGAATAGAAACACCTACGTGTACACTCATGATACCTGCAAACGATAGGGGATGTGAAGCAGCGCGTATCGGATCGCAGCTACGACAGCCGTGTTCCAAGAATAATGACATCCTGAGCCACATTTGGTGAGGCGCTGCCAGAGCGGCCCTGTTTCAACAATGGTGGCACCTTGAGCCCGCTACATTTGGTAGAAAATCTGCCTGCCTGCGCTCCAAGGCATGTTTCCACCTATGCCCTATCAATTCAGGGGTTATGATTGTAGACGGCTGGTCTCGTAACTCACAACAAATTATGTGCAGATCAAATTGCACTCGGAATGCCATTAGGATTCTATGCGGATGTAGAGAGCGAAAGTTTAGTAACGTCTTTTCCGTTAAAGCTCTCTCTCTCTCACATCCTGAAATCTTATTTGTTTCTACTTTGAAACTGCTCAGAACTGAATGGCTTGCGATAACTGAGAACTGCAGCTTTTCGTAGCAACAAGATTTGGTGTGCACAACACGTGACTCGTTAATCACACGAGGAAAGCTAAAACTTTGAACCTTGTTCGCACCAAGCTTCCCATCCCTGAGAAGGCAGCTAATTCGGTTAGGTTGGAATAACAGAACTACATATGAGGTTCAGCTTCAGCTGACTTCACAAGTCGATGATGGAATAACTGTTCAAACTGTTGTCTGAACTTATACAAATCATTCTCTCGTCACTCTGAGTAGTTCAGGTATGAGATATTTGAGCTGCTATTAGTGATGCAAGAGCAGTTCACTTCTTCCCATCGGAACAAACTGAGGAAATAATGGCAATTTATGCTCACGAGTGAATGGGAAGCAATAAAAATTTGTGGAGTGAGAAGAAAGAACATGATACCAAAAAAGGAAAGCCGCAGGCCACAAATCGGATTCCCGTCAAAAAAAAGAGTAGCAAGAGATTTCCCACAGCAGAGACACGCTGTGAAAACGAAATAGCGGAGACAACGAAACACTCCTGGCTCTGGTGACCTCTTCTTGAATGAGCCGTACGTTTGACTCCAGTTCCCACTTGGAGAGCATAGAAGCGTGGTTCATAATTTGTCTTGTCAACCTTTTCCTTTGGATTAAAACTCTATGAGGAGGTGTCATTATCTCCACCAATCAACCTTTACGTGCGCTAGCGTTGATTTTCCCACTAAAGACAGTTTCCGCGATTATGTCATGTATAGTTGCTGTTCAATTATAAACCAGTAGCTGATAAGTGATTTCCGAAACAAGGAAAAAAAGCAAGAAGACCTTCAAGAACACCATGAACAAAATCGCTTCCTGACAGTCACACCTCCCTGCGGTCTCTGTGCAACCCCTGGCTCACAAATCGCTTTTTCGCATCTCCCAGTAGTAAATATCATCCAATGCAAAGAAAAGAAAACGAAAAACAACAAAAACACCGACGAAAACTCGTAACAAAAAGAAACTTTCTGAAAACTCCGCGTACGAATTTAGGATTACGGTAGCGTGCATTTTAGTGAATGTCGAGCTTTTGCACCAAAAAATGGCTAATGCCGTTTGGACGCGATTACATTCCTGTGGAGTCATTTATGAAGTGCCTAGATCACCAAGATCCGCTGAAAACTTGTATACAGGGGTTATTTAACATCCTGATTACGAATATGACATTCATTCTTGGCGCTGGCGCTAATGGAGGACACTACGATTATCTGCGCTCTGCTAAGGCTGAGCCCAGAAGAAAATCGTAGTGTCTTCCATTAGCGCCAGCGCCAAGGATGAATGTCCGTGATCAAGATCTCGAATAAGTCTTGTCTATAAGTTTTCAGCGGATTTGGTGATCTAGGCACTTCATAAATGACTCCAAAGCGGAAAGTAATCGCGTCCAAACGGCATTAACCCTAGAAAAGCTGCATCACTAGGGATCTGAAAAAGTCTTGCATTGCGTGATGAGTTGCTTTGACTGTATATGCTCGTACTGAAGAGTAGTAAGGCAGAGCAGAATCACTTATGAGCACAAGCGCGGTCGGCGAAAGTGAACATTCGATTCCGATTTATGCCTGCCGTCTCAACAAATAGCCTGAGCGCCTCTGCGTTAGGCTTAAAGAGGGCGTTTACTGGAGTGAACGGTCCAATTGAGCGGCTGCCGGAACTACAACTTTGTGCGGCTATAGCACCCTCCTCACTCGCTGAGTAGTCGCGAAAGTGGGATAAGTCTCCCAGTTTGGCAGGGATGTGCCCAAGGGAGGAATCATATCGCACGAATTTAGTTCTTAGCGCAGGGGCTGTCATTAGGACTGCTTCACCACAACAGTACGAGTAGCCTCTTCTCTGCACTGAAATGGACCCTTGTTTGAACGCTGATTCAATTAACCTCCCACACGAAAAAAGTTTTGCGAAGTGCGGTGGCAGAAGCATTTTGGACATTCGCTGCCCTCCCCCGTCGTCGAACAGTGCCGAAAGTTCTTACTTGCAACAGGGGAGGTTTGTGTAGTTTTTTTCCTACAATTAGTGAATAAAAACGTAGCGAGAAAGGACGATGAGAATTCCAAAGGGTTTATTCCAAGCTCATTTCGAATACAGTTCAACTAATTGTAAACTCTCGATTGCTAAAATCATGTGGCAGTGCCAGCAGTCAAAGATTCGTAGGTGAAGTGTAGTTTTCAGTATAGTTCTACAGATAGCGGGCAGTCTGGTAGTCTACTTCCTAACTAGTTGTCTCGATACCCTGCCACAGGTTCCAAGTACATTCAATCGTGTCGTGGTGAGAATGACGAGAATGTCAACTTGCACTACGAACAAGTACAACTTAATTCCTTTAATCTCGTCAAGTGTCTGTACTTGTCTGCGCTCTCGTCCACAAGGCGGCACGTGGCCCACCTTCAATGTCTCCTCTCTACCCATCGTTCGCTATCAGCATTTACCAGTAAGTGTCACTTTCTGCTACTTTCCATGAATGTCCTAGTCACATTATATTTTGCTTAGCTGGAGGGAACACTCTACGAGTGAACGAGGGAAGGCATAAATTTCCGGTCAAACACACAAACACACACTCGAGGCGAGTTATCGAATTATCTTTAGTGGAATAATCCCATATGGGAGGTGAAAACCATGTGATTCTCGTGAGTACTGACACGTTTCAGCAAGTGATTCCCGGAAAGCAAACGGGATTGTCGAAAAAATGTGTGACTATGATTATTGCATTAACACAAAACAAGGGGTTGTTAATCGATGTCCTATTTGCCACTTGTAGCAGTGCTGCTCGTTCATCATTTCGTTCAACAACACTTCCGTATCTTGCAGTTGGAGCGCTCAAACCTTGCAGGGTTTTTTCCTGGTTCCTCGAAAAACTCGCTGATTAGGTTGTGCTTCGGTTGAAAGTGGATAGGTGAGGCAATATGACCGTTCTTTGCCACCGTGATCCCACTAGAGCAGCATTTTCCGTACTATAAAATGTCGCGTGAAAACGGGCATATCGTACGACGTTGCCCGAACTGACAACTCAGCATGTAAATAATTTAATAGGATTGTGAAATGATTTACTAGTCCGCCCTAGCAAAACCATACATAAAAATCCAATCTAAAGTGCTTTGAGGTAACCTCGGAAACGCAGCC
>MU944300.1:0-13693 GCA_036418165.1 Cooperia oncophora | reverse complement strand
TAGTGAAATCCACGTAGAGGCGATGTAGCTGCTATTCTCATCCCGATTACCTCGGCGTACTGCAACAGTGCTTAATAAATCATTCAGGTTCTGAAGGTCCTGGTCAAATGACTTTACTTGTGATGCTGATAGGGCACGTCCTGCCGCTGCGGAAAATTTTCGGAAAGTACGACCCCCCTGATTCCCTCCTCCTCGTCAGCAAACAACAACTAGTTTTATCTAAAGAAATATGTAGTAGTTGTATAGAACTTTGACGGCGCTATCACTAGGGACTGGGGAACCCTTCTACTAATAGATAGAAAAATTTAGAAGAAGGGAAAATAATTTGTGACGTACTTATTAGTAAGAAGCCTGTTTGGCATGCATAAACACAGACATTACGCCGAAAGCTCTTTACTTATCACTGCTTTTTTGGAATTTCACCTTACTGAAACCACCGCGATGAAATGAGAAAACGAATTTGGAACCGAATAACCCATTCGTGACAAAGTCCACCACTTGTGGCCGACACTTCCAGAGGGCCCGCCAACGCGCCGCTCTGAATGGACCATTTCTGGGAAGCAGGTCTCGTCACGAATGAGTTGATCTTTTTAGTTAGAGCCACGTGCGCTGCCCGTCTCTGCGATTTTGTAGGGAAGCTTGCAGATCTTCCAGCACACGAAATTCATGATGAAGAGTTTAGGATAGTTGTATACCGTGAAAATCAATCTTCAGTACTCTATTGCCTGTAGAATCTGCTTTCGTTGAACTTCGGAAGTCGGTAGCCTATTCTGGCCGGCTACCGATTTCCGACGCTTCCAGGTTCTCTTACAGCACCCCATCGTTACACTTTTATTCGTATGGAAGAGATTTCCTCTCTTTGAACCAACTTTATTGTTTTAGATGCCCTCAGAGAATCAAAACTGTTTTGCTGGTTGCCCTTCGCCCCCAAAAGCCATTGCTACGTCGGGGAATTTCAGATCAGCGAGCTCATCGAGGTTTAAGGAACGGCTTTAAAGCTTACTAGACGAACTGTACTCTCATCTTTGTGAATAGTCGTCCCTGCCGTGAGGGGGTCAATGGGCCATCCACGTCAAAAGTGCACTGGAACGGGGTTGGAGGGTAGAGATACCCAAGTGCAGTAAGAGTCCCCACACTCCGTCCGTGCTGCCGCGCAGCCAGCCAGGTCATTAAAAGCATTGGCACGAAAATCCCCCAAGGCGACTAGTCAATACTACGGGCCAGAATAGAATCCCGTTAAGCCTGGGCAGGCGTTTGCCCGAGGATAGTGCCCAGTGTTAAGGGCGCATCAAGCCACAACTTTACGTCCAAACGCCCGCCACGCCCGCCCGCCCACAAATGGACGACCGTTCCTGACGCTAAGCAAATTATGAAGCGAAGGGATTGGCTTATGAAGGGCAGTGATGCTGCACGCCATGACGTGGGTGGCGTATATGCAGCCGTTGCGTAACGTGATTAGTAAAGCATGCCTATGGGAAACTCGTCCGAAATCGATTTACAAGTCACTGAGAACGGAGGCTTTTCTTCGCAGGATTTTGACCGTTTCACTCCGTTCTTTCGCCATTTCCCCACTATACAGCGCCCGCCTGCCCTTAAGATGGCGCGACGGAGTATAACACCGCCATCTCGCATTCACTACGCTCCAGCCCGTTCCCGTTTATTACTTTAGAGCGGAGAAAAAGAAAAGAAAATGACACCTACGCAGCTAGAGACCAATCATTCGCACTTGTCAAGTACCATCCTTCGATTGAGAGTGCATTTCCAGTCAATCGTGGCAAGCTCAACTTACTTCTAGCAAACGAGAAAGTACATGATATCTTTTGAAATGGAAGAAGGCTAGCTGCCGTACGTTTATTTGAACGCGTTCGCCGCCTCTCATGTGCGAATTGCAGTTTTAAGAGTTATACCATTCCTGGTGCAGCACAATACAGGATTATAGCTTAGAAACAAATACTATAGCGCAAAAGGATGGAGACCAAAAGCAGTTGGAACGCTCTAGAGCAGAATCTGCAAGCAGAGATAAAAACAAAATCAAGTTTGACAACACAAGGAAGTGAAGGGGACTAAAAAAGTTGACTCTCAACAGTTAGGGGGTAATTTGCCTAGCACTGATCAGCCGTGAAGAACACAACACGCACTCATTCCGCATCGTAGGCGCAGATGACTAGGTGACTGCTCGTACGAGGGCTTTGCAAAGCTTAGTAGTAGTCTTTCGCATTAAAGTTTCATAGGACCAAGCAATAGTGATGTTCGCCCTAGGAAGCCGATTAAAGAGGAATTTCAGGAAAGATCAGCCTCACAAATCTCTCGAGTTTCAACAATCAGTCGAGAATGTCAAGCGATAAGAAGGTCGCCAAAGAGCACTGCTGCAAAGTCAGATAAGAGTAAGAGCAGATTTGCGGAAGAAACACGAGCGTAATACGTATGCATCCGCCCCGAAAATACCAGAGTGTTGATAGCGATCCCGAGGGCGGCCCCAGGCCAGGAATGAACTTGACAGCGGCTCCGCTTCCTTACAGTGGTGCTGGGCTAATTTCTACCTGGACCCGTCACTATTGGTGGGAAGCGCAGAAAGGGGCTCATTCGGAGGTTTTTGAAACCGCCCCACCAGATTGCGACGATACCAACCGTAGCTAATTGCTTCAACAGGGAGCAGCATTTCCAGCTGGACCACGGTGTGAGTGCTGGGTATGTGACAAGACAATCGTAATTCGGCGCATTGGCGGGCACGTGCGACGTCGCGCTAGCAAAGATGGTTTCAAGTAGTAGATGGCGACAACAGGCAATTCAGAACTGAAAATAGTCATGAATGTCTACGATGACGAGGTCTACATGAAGTTCGGTGCTCTAATTGACAGGTTAACACGAGTTAAGAAAACACCGCCCCCATCGCCGCGCGCGGCGAAGCGGCAAATTACGATTCTTTTGCCCGTCTCCCGTGGATGCCGCTCACGTGACCTGAAAGATTACTTCCACAACTGTCGACAAAGAAAGCCCATCCGCTACCTTGGGAGTAATGCGATACAAATAGGGTGCGTTCGAGCTAATTGGTCCATTTAGCTTGACGTAGGAACTACCGCTGAAGGTGTATTCAGGTTATGAATAGGGTACCGCATCTCCTTTAAATGCAATAGAAATGCTGGCGGCTTTTGTGAAATGTTCGGCCCAGGAGGGGTATTGCGCCGTTCCGCTAGTTTCTTTTGTTAGTTCATGTTACCTTACAGGTCTACCTTGGTTAGACTCGTAAACACCTGTGAAGCAACGAAATTGTTAGAGTGATTCAATTTGGTCACATGAATTCGCAGGTCTTTACAGGATACCCTGTACAAGTGTATCTGAGGCTCCACCAAGCCGAACTGCGCTAGAAATGCAAATCGGCACCAAATCGCTTCGTACCAGTGTAATCGACAAAACGGAGACGGAATGTAAGGTGTGTAAATCCATCTGGCAGTTCCAATAACTCAATTACAGCAGTAATCCGATATGAAAATGCTACTGAGCGAATTCCTATAGAGGGGAACTCAATGAAGTGATTTAGTTTCCGCTTGACTTGACTGCATGACTCAGCAAATTCACGGGTGAAAATAGAATTATTTACTGATCGAAAAGAAGCCGTAACAGTTCAAGGATTGTGCTCCAGAGTGCTTCCGCCTAAATTCAACTTTATCCATGTGACTCCCTCTGGACACAGAGAAATCCTACATTTAATCTCTGACAAAACACTAGAGATCAAGAAACGAGAAGAAATGCGCAGCTATTTTACCCTTTACTGCCCCAGCCATCCGAAATCAGGCCAGTTCCTGACCGACTTTTTTCTCCGTGGGCAGAATTTGCTGAAAACTTGGCTCCAGGGGTAGTTCGACCCGCTGAACACGAATATCGCATCCGCTTGACCCGCAAACCTCTAGCGCACCGCGCCAGCGGCTGCCGAGCCCAAAATACTCGAAGATCACCCAAGTTCGCGTGAAAACATTTGCTTCAGGGGGTAGTTTCGATCCCTGAACACGAATATCACCCTCCGAAACCTCCTAGCGCCCGCACACGGGCACCGGCGCCAAAATACCCCAAATCATTGGCGCCTGTGGCGCGGGCGCCAGGAAGTTTCGGGCTGAGCGAATGTGATATTCGTATTCTGGAGGTCAAACTACCCCAGAAGACAACATTTGAGCAAAATCTGCCCACGGAGAAAAAGTTCGGTCAGGAACTGGCCTGATTTCGGATGACTGGGGCAGTAAAGGGTAAATAGTGCCGAAATGTGCAAATATATAGACTTGCAGGTAATGCCAAGTCTATAGATTGCGGAAATTCTCTGAGACACCGCTGAGAGATTCAAGGTAAGAGAAAATTGATAAATGTTCCTTCGGAGTAAAAATATCGGAAATGGAATCCAATCTAATGAATAGAATCCACTATGCACTGAAAAAGAGGTCGCATAGTTGTTTCTTCCAGATGAGAATCTACAAGCCGTCGTAATAAACGAACCTCCCCTGCCTACTTAAAAGATTGCAAGGGCATAGTGATATTTCTTGAAGACAATCCCACTGCATGCTAGGTGTAACAAACGGCGGACAAAGATTTTCTCAAAAACTCTTGAAAAACGGTGTACTTGGGAGTAGTGCTATTACTATATGCTCGGTCTCCGCCCTAGCCAGCTAGGTTTTACACCCCTCCGAGGGGGTGAATTTGTACCAGACTTGCCCGGAAGATGTTTCGGCATCCTATCAGGGTCCATAGACTTATCCGTTCTTGAGGACGAGTCTACCCGTCTACCATCCAAGTTATCACTTTCACAGGTAAATGAATCCGGTCACGTTCCCGAAATAGGGTAGAGGAGGGTAAGACCAGTGGCTCGCACAACGACTGGCCCCTGCAGGCCACTTCGCAGACTAAATTACATTCAATATGCCATTGCGATCCCGAGTGGAAGTACATAGAGAGAGTGCCTAAAAAGGAATGATTAACGAAGGAAGCCTTACCCTGAAAGTGTCCCTGTTAGCCGCTTGGTCTTTTCCTAAGATGAAACTCTTAACTGGGCCCCACCGCTCATTAATAAGTCGAGGCTGAATAAAGAGGGCACAGAGGTTAAGCGGGGAAAAAATTAGGGGAAAAGTCACCGTAAGCAGTCGTGCAAAAGGCATAATATGTCAAACCATGCCTAGAGTCAATACAGCGTAAAAAGCAAAAGAAGAGTTTTATATTATGATAACTGCTGTTTTACGCCGCAGTTCGCGCTTTGAAAGTTACCGCAAGAATGCTGAGTTAATGGGCAAAAGTCAAACCCCAGGCGGGAGTCGAACCCGCGCGTAACAGATAGCGCACTCGCCCGAAAAGTGTGAGGTGCGGGTTCGACTCCCGCCTGGGGTTCGACTTTTGCCCATTACTCAGCTTTTTCTTGTGGCAAAAGAAGAGTAAAAAAAAGTGAAAGGAACTCTCAGTGAGAAACAGCGGATGGATGACAACGGCGGTGCGGAACGCATCAAGACAGCTACTCGTTCGTCTTCGAAACCATGCGCGCCACTCAAAGAGGTTTTAAAGTGTTAGGACAACGTCTGAGACATTGAGATGCTGGGGCCAAAAATATTCACAAGAAATCCGAACTGCCTGAGCTGGTAAAAGCTTAAACAGGATAGAGGTGAATAGGTCAATCATGCACATCGTGGAAAGTACATTCCAGAAGAAACGATGCTAAAAATGTAAAGTGACGTTTTTCCAATTTGCGCACATTTACCCGAGTCCCTTTGACCGTGTTGTCAAGTGCTGGCCTAGAGAGGGATAATTAAGCAGGTGGTTGAGATGAAAAGCACCTAATGGGGAGTAATGTAGCGCTAATTTCGCATCATTCAGAAAGTAGCGTTCGTTTCGTTTGTGAAGTAGCTTTCTGAAAGAGTCCATCTGAAGGACGGATCATATTCAAGAAAAGGAACTTTCGGTACAGTTCAGCTTGAAGAGCCATTTGTCTATCTCCTGTGAACATGTAGGACTGGTATGCAAAGTCTTGTCCTGCTTCAAAATAGAAAAGAAGGCGCACTTCAGTTAAGTGGGGGCACCTAATGGTACGCGCTTCACAGGCCTGAGGACCTTTAAGTTAAAGTGAATGCCTTCTCCAAACCAAACAGCACCTAAAAGTGATCCGGCAAAGAGCCGTTATCGAAGGTCCCAAAGATGATCCTACTTCGAGGCCTCACAAAGCAAGAAAAGGGTGCAGGAGTAGTTCCCGAACGTCATGTGTCTCGAGCATCCGCCCAACGCCTATTTTCCTTCACGTTTCCGGTGAGCACTCGAAAGAATAGCTAGAGTTCACGGCTTTTTGTTCTTTTATGCTAAACGGTATTCAGTGGATGGAGGTGCGAAGAAATGGTTATGAGCCAGGCAATGGTCACGAGTCTTCACCCAAGCCCTGGGAGAGTTTCCAAGTGGAATGAAGCAAGATGCGTACGCAGCAATGTGGCCGTGAGACAAATTTGGGTAACATTATTCCGCACCTTTCCGTGAGCCTGAAGAAGCTGGTGAAAGGCCCCCTCCCGCCCTCCAACCAATTCAGCTAAAGGAACTTCCAGAGAGTTGTATTTCCGCTGAAACCTGACAATCAAAAATGAGGGGAATTGGATTTCCACTTGATTTCAACTACCAGGTTTTCGTGTTACAGGTCAGTCATAATTACAGCACTAGAGCAATAAGCGCAAGGGAGTTCTATCGAATAAAATAATCTTCCTGCAAATAGGAAGAAAAGGGCTCGGTGAAATATTATATATCACTAGAAATTAATAAAAAATAAAAGGATAAAAGGATAAAGTCTTCGCCGTTGATCAATCCCTTTGTGGGAGGCGGCACGTATTTTACTTCCATTCAGAATCGCGGTGGCCTATTGAATGCGATGTGGACCTATACAATGACTTGCGGTGGCCAGCCGATGTACAAGTCAGTGTTTTATCCTCCCAGACGAATCTGGTACCAATTTACCGTCCCCGGAGGGTAGAAGGCTTGGTTGGCCTGACCCAGCGGAGTCGACGCGGGGAATTTACCCGACGCGCAGTGAGAGGTAAGCGCGCCCCTTGTCACTACACCACATCCGCCTCAATAAAAAATACATGTTAAACTTGAAAAATAACAAAACCTCCGTTTCATGGTTATAGTGCGATACTGGTATGAAACGCACAATTTCAGAAAGAAAAAGGCTACGGAGAAGGGGATTCTCAAGAGTGATCCTAATAAGTCCTTAAAACAGAAGAGGGTGGCCGGGTGGGCAGAGGCCATCTCTAAGTCACTCTGAATCTCTCGCTAGAGTACTTTCTATTTGAGACAGCTGGAGTTCTCCAAAACCTTACTACAACTGTCCTAAAAACGGCACTAGGCACTGTCCTGCTTGGGAGGGGAATTTTACACTTTCGCTTCGTTTTACTAGTTCCTGATGATACACGTTGCACCTTGATGAGAGCAGTAGATACTTGTCAAGTCTTGAAAAAGTTTCTGCTATTACATAGGCTTGCAGGAATATACAGGTCTTACAGCAAGCATCGGCAGTGATCGATGGGTCCAGCAAAATCCCCCACCAAGCCGAATTGCGTCCCGCATTGCCCTGACAAAGCAGTCGCCACCACGTTCAGAAAGGTAACCTCGTCATCCGGGCAGTTGATTAGGGCGGTCGTCAACGGGCCGCAGCGCGTGCCAGGAACTATTTGCTTTTTCCAGGCTAATTTAGTCATTTTTTCCAACTTTTCACTGTTTTGGCTACTTTTTCCCAGATTAGCAGCTCCTTATCTTCACAAGGTGGAAAAAATGACTAAATTAGCCTGGAAAAGCAAATAGTTCCTGGCACGCGCTGCGGCCCGTTGACGACCGCCCTAATCAACTGCCCGGATGACGAGGTTACCAGCTACGCATACTCCATTTCCCAGAATATGTGTGTAACGCGTCCGTTCAAACATGGAAATCACGCAAATATTCCTAATTCCCGAATGATATGCCAACGGATGAGCCTCGGGAAGGGTCAAATCGCTACGAGGGAGTCTTCCTATCAAAATAATTAGAATTTGCCTTTTTCTATTACAGTGCCACCACAAAATATTCGTCGAGCGGAAGAAGACCCTCCGATCGCCTCAGCAAGTAACCCACGTAACGGAAATTGGGACCGCGAAGGCTCAATAAACTCTTCTCTAATCTCGCCTAAGTCCAATATCCTTCACACTTATTTCATGGCAATAGCTGTTTTTAAGTACTGCAAAGCCAAGGGTGGGAGCCTAAAACCCGGTCCTAGAAGTGTGCAGATCTCCCTAAAGTTCAGCCTCCCATAATTGTAATAACTTTCATATCTTCTCTGGTAGTGTGGCGAATTCCATGCATAATTTAGTCCGGCAGTGCAGCAAGGTCCATCTGCTGCACATTGAAGATGATTACTTGCAATACCCATCAAACTGCTAGCCACCGAGTCCATGCTCAGAACACTGCCAATTCTCCACCTGGTGCATGGACGGCACAATAATTCACATAGATATATTGCACTAATGACAGCAAATAAACCGGCGCCGTTCCGGTTATGGGTGGTGGACTGGGTGAGTCTAGGTGCCTCATTTGGTATTTCCGGTTGTTTTTGCCAAGATTCCGTCGGAAACGTTGGACAAAAGAAGGTTCTGGCTGCTCACAGAGCAAGTTTTGAAAGGTCTCCAAGCACCAGGAGCGAAAATTCGCTGAAGCTTCTATGCTTATCAGCGCCACTGCAGTTAATTCACGTCGCAGGCACAAATGAACACCCAAAGTACGTCATGGGTTTCAGTGCGTAAGAGCCCCTAGGGGGCGGAGGTGGAGGAGGGCTCATGGCTGAGGAATATACAAAGGGGGTCTTTTTGAGTAGTTGTGAAGAAGTCATACTGAGCTGCATGAATTGCCGACGGGTCTGTTCTGATGGCAAAAAACATGCTATGAGGAGCAAGTGATGTTTTCTTCGAATAGCCTTTTTGATGATTAAAGGATTGCAGGCAAGGTGATAAGGATGATCAGGAGATACGCAAGTCCGTAAACTGCCCGCAAGCGAAGCCGTCGGTGGAGTCATTGTGAAGAAACTAACATCACGCCGGCAGTGCCGGAGGCGGTATAACATACCAACAGCGGACTAACTAATGGAACTAATGGAAGAGACGGAATATGGTAGTAGGGATTTCTGGAAGTGGAAGCCTCGTGTGAAAAAAAACTAGGGCTAATGCTGGCGAGACTTTTTGATTTGAACGAGGTTCACACTGACAGTGTACGCTCAAATCACATCTTAGATGGTGCGCCGCATCCGCACCAAACTCCACATCACGATCGCGATATGACCTTGTCAGGTCGACTTAGAAAAGCCTCTGCCGTTCTGCACCAGATGGCGGCCTCTCACCGGGAAAGGAATGTCCAAGCGGATGTCCGGAACGACAACCCGTGTTGAATGACCAATTTTTTTTTACACACCCCAGAGGAACAATGTCTACTAAGCACGGTGCGCGATAACGAACGCGTCAGTGTAGATTCGGCTTTGTGTTGAAATTTCAACTGGCGCAGGCAATATTAGGAAGCGACTCCCGCGCCGCCCCATGGCAGAATACCACGTTATAAGGAGACAAGTGAGGAAGAGAAAAGAATGAAAGAGAAAAAAAATAAGAGTCCACAGTTGCATTCAAAATTGAGCTGTACTGTTTATAGAGCACTTCCTGAGCAGAAAAGCGCTGGAAGAACCGAAGGTTCAACTACTTCTGCCAAACGAGGCTGTTATATGAAACCTTTTATTGGCGTTTCGACCTTCTCGTCTTCTTCAGAGGCGTGAAAATGGCTCAAAGCTTTTTATGTTACCTACCCAACCACACCTTCCCCACTTTAGCGTTTCCGACTCTGAAAAAGACGAGAAAGTCAAAACCTTAGGGCAATAGAAGGTTTCATCTAACAATTTCGTTTGGCAGAAGTAATTGAACATGCGGAGGTTACAAGAAGGGACGACGTGGAGATTCCTAAAAAAACCCTTCAGGACTTGGAAATGGAACGAAGTATTACGTGGTTGAAGGACATCGCAACATCCCATCCCTGCCCTTCTAATCCAACTACCCCGGTGACCTCTAGGCTCAAGACTCACAGCTTAAGCTCCTAGGCTTAGCTAGAAAGAGCGCGGCTTAATAAATTCCACGGTAGGATTAAAAAGAGGTCCAAACGTGGTCATGGAGACTAAATAGCAAAGCGCATAGCAAATGTGATATCCTCTGAAATTACTGAATGTAGCTATGGATAGAAGATCTCGAGGAAGATTGACATACTGACAAAAGAAGAGGCGAGAAGAGAACGAAGAGTAGGTGAGGTGAATTGATCTCCTCCATAAGGAATTCATTAGCTTCCCGGCGAATAAGCCCTATTTTTCATACATTTCATTGTTCAACGACTCTGATAAGGAAACTGAGAAGAGGGATTCCCAAAGATGTTGCACCGTTTTAATGGAAAACCAAATAAAGTAGTGAAGACGGGTAAAGGTTACAATGGGAGCTCTGAACGAAAGGAGTGAAGGTCGCTGGGACCCTCGAGCAGTTTTGGAGTTGCCAAGGGTCCCCTCTGGTACTGGCGCTTTATCAAGGAAGTCGATGATCAACGGAACGACAGGATATTCAGAAAAGTAAAGTAAGAGGGAAGTACCAATTCAGCACAGTTCTTCGAAGCTCCGCAGTCCTGTGGCGTGTTCAAGCGAAATAACGAAGCTTTTGCTGTAGAGTCGTATTGACAGACCGTAGATCTTTCCTGAGCCATATCTATGATATTTTCTCCCCTAAACTGGGATAAACTTGCCAAGAGATTTAAATAACACAACTTTGGCAACCCTAAGCGCTTTACGGAAGGAGAAATTGACGCGCATTGGGATTATCGATAACAAAATTTCGAAGAACCTCACGCAAGACGGCCTAAGTATGCATAGTCACAACGCCCTACACAATGGAATTAAGGTGGATCAGAGAACGACGAAGAGTGAGGTCCTCAATTAACGCAGTCATCAAAGCCAGACGGCCCCCAGGCCTCTAGGACGGTATCAAGGTGGGAGGAACTTTTGAAAGATGACAGAACTCTTTTCCTTTGCAACAGTGAGCCACTTGGTGGGAGCACCTTTGTTGCTGCAGTCTCTTCACTAACCATAAGTGATCGGATTATTTTACGGGCTAAAAAAGCTAAGGTCGAAGGGACCTTCAAGCAACAGGATTGACGAAAGAAAAGATCAAACAACAGGGCACAGTTTGGTTTGGTGGGAGCATCGAGTGGTACTCAGAGAAGCTTGGAGGAAACTTCGTGAAGTTCCTGTAGAAGCCGAAGTCTGGGTTTTACAGGTCCTCAATGGTTCCAGTAACCGGCGTGGCTCACTTGTACTATTTCATAGTGCCACAGGCGCCTACAGATCTTACTTTGGTTCTCTATGCCCCCGCCAAGAAAAGCTGTAAAATGAACTAACAAAAGGAGTCAACGAATGTGCAAATGCCCCCTGCCTCCCTCAGCTGAACAGCACCTTTCAACTAAATCACACATCGCCCAAAAGTCACCACGTAGTCTGTTTCTCCCTGGTCCAGACGAGTCGCAGAATTTTTTGGCCATCGAAGTCCTCAAGGGTTTACACTGAAGTTTCCACTCATAGAATGATTCACCCACTTCCGCTTTTATCTAGTCTTCTTTGACAACGTCACATTCGGCATTTACCGTCATTGTGATCGTTGTCGTTAATTGAAGCACTTGTTTGAGCAGCCGTGATGAGTCTTTAATCTTCTGACGTATAAATTTAGCAAATGAGGGGATGACGAGGCATTATAACTCATGTGCTGTCATTATGAATGTCTGCCCTAAGCGACTTCCCTGTTCGCAGCTTTCTCTTAGTGTCTTGTATGGGCTCCACCTCCAACAACTCACTCACCAACTGACTGGCTGCGAGAATCAGTTTCATGTTGAAAGTGCTGAGCAGTAGAAAGAACTTGAATTTTGGATGGGCTCACGTCAGATCTATTGTCAGAGCGCATTGCTGCTGCCCTGCTGCTTATTAGCGCCGCATACCCCTTCCGCTATTACGCCTCACTCAGACATGGAAAGCGACAATAACAGATCTAGAAGCGCCTTACAAGATCCGACCCCACCAGACTCACAGTCACTGAATTTACATTTTTGGTGTCGTCACAATAGTCCGGGCGTATCAAAGAGCGTTCAATAGCCCCCCCTGCCGGCTTCTACGCAGTTGTTTGTTGCCTTGCTTGGCCGAATCACTTAATGGAGGAAAAGCAGCGGAGGCCTACGACTTTTGCCTTTCCGAGCCCAGGCAAACTGAAATGGAGATGAATGGAGCAAATGCCTCACCTAGACATACAGTCCAGGCACTGGTTAGGCGCGAAGACTCGCGACGCGGCTTACGGCGTGTCCGACGAGCGCGGCCGATCTAGCTGTTTCCGGCTGAGATTTTAGCCATTTTCTCCCCTAATTCACATTGTTTTGGCTGCATTTTTTTCAAGTTTAGTTGTTCCTCGTCTTCACAATGGTGAATTATGATTGAGATTCTCTGATTTTTGCGAAGCAGTCAAACCGTCCAAGCAAGACAATTGATAACAAATCTCCTCGAAAAAAAAATCGGAAAAACCCCTATGCAAAAACAAAAAAAGACTGACATCGTGCCTCATGACTTCATAAAGACAATAAAGAACTCTACCTCGAAAAAAAATAGAAAATACAGTGAAAGACTAGGGAACATGGCTAAATGTAGTGATCGCCGCGGTCGTGACGCGCCGCAGCCGCGTCGCGACCCTTGGCTGCCTAGTCAAGGTGTCTGGATGACGACTGTATTAAGAAATAGAGTACTGATGGGAAGAGATAGAGAGCAATAGGAGCGATTACAAGTTGGTCACTGGTGATCGCAGATACAAAACTATGTCGTCAATGCTATAAAATATGTCTATTCTATTATTATTTCATAATTATGTCGCTCTATTATTTCACAAATTAAATTATTATTTTACAACTATCCCGTCATCGATATGAGGGAATATAGCTCAATCATGAATTCTGAGTCATAGCCAAAGGCTTGACCTTAACAGGATTCAAGCCTAGTAAGGAAAGGATACCGATTCGCCAGGGCTTTTAACTATAATCAGATGTGCGCTTGCACAATCGTATTAGCGCGCTCACTGCAAATCTGACCCCCCCCCCTCCCTCTGATCAGGGACATAAAGTTACAGGCCTTTCTCTTGCCTGTGCTAAGCGCGCTTGTAAACCCTTCTCAGAGCATGTGAGCTCTTGGAGATTCCGTGATGACGTGCAGCGGTGGGGCAGCCGGTAGGTGGATGGCTCCAAGGGAGGAGGGGAGACGGACTTCAGGATTACGCGGCGTCGCGCGCGGCAATCTACAAACACCGCGGTCGTGATGAAACGCGCGCTCGTGTCTCTGAGCTATTGATTGTTCAGATTTCAGGCACACTCTAGGACCTGGATTGTTCTAGCCGTTAGATGTGCAGGGAAACCTGCACCGATTCTCTTCGCGAGTCGATTCAGCTCATAAGCTGACCATTTAACAATGCTCAAAATGCTTTCTGGACATGCCGTACTGTTGAGGAAAGGACTGTCTTGTTGAAAAAATTGCAGCGAAATGTCACTGTTCGCGATAAAAACGATCGCGAGCCCGCGCCGATCGTAAACCTACGGTATTTGCAATTGGCGCGCGCGACGACGC
>MU944299.1:0-21189 GCA_036418165.1 Cooperia oncophora | reverse complement strand
TGCGCAGGTCCACCGGTTGCACGACCGCTCATCATGAGCGCACGACGACGACTGATTTGAAAAGTGATGACAATATACTATGTGCGCGGTTCCCCGCGATTCATGCTCTTCGTAGTAGGACCGACTGCAGTGCAACCCGAGCGCGGTATCCTCCCGGCACCCCATTAGCCCCCCAGGGACGGTCGTGCGACAGTCACGACACTCCGGGCGCCAGAAAAGTTGCCCTGGTGTGTGACCACGACGAATAATGAGCGAAAAAAAAGGGGGACCTGTCACGTACTGATCATAGACATGAGATACAGTGGGCAAAAATAATATGGAACAACAACAAATATGTACATATTCCTTCAGAGCGCATCGAGTAAATATGTGAGGCCTTAAGGGTCCTCAAAAACAAATAAAAATCAGTTATCAAGAAAACTTCATAAATGAGTAGAGTAAGTGAGGTAATGAAGATAAGAGATAGTGAAGCAAAGCACAAAAATGTAATCACTGACTGCATCTGCAACTGACTGCCTTCGTGATCGCGTACCGATCGAATCCAACTGACCATCGAAGCATTCCAACTGGCCATCGAATAAAGCAGGTGGAGCCAATAGACCGTAATCGACGAAGTTGATACGGCGGTTGTTGTTGACTTTGAAAAGGGACCTACGGGTTTGCAAAAGTGCGAGAGGGAGATTTTTGTCTCGCATTAGCCAATTTGGCAGGGGGGTGAAAACTCCCGAGGGGGGATTAGACAAAAGCAGCGATCTCCCAGCGCTGTGGGGTGGATGAGGGTATACCCAGACCAAACCGAAGGGGCCTTCCCGGAGAGTGGCGGTCGTCGACATTGTGAAAGACTAGGCGTATTCGTTTATGACTTTGGATGACGAATGTAGTAGTTTTCGTAGAGGACATACATAGCTTTGAAGAATGTCTTCACGTCCGGTCCAATATCGCGAACGAGAAAGTAACTGTAAGGACAGAGTGCTGGGTGATGTTCATCCGAATCGCAAACACGGCAAGGCGTATCGCGTCTGCAGTAGCCTGGCGCGTGGACGTAAAGACAGTAAAGGCATCTCCCAACAGAAACTAATTTTGTATCTCGATCCGTGAGACTCTTAATGGTAGTGCAGTTTGCAGTATAATGATTAGCCTCACAGAAGAAACATACGATTGACGGATCGATAGTCCTCCGCTCTCCCTGTGGCGATTGTCTGCGAGGAGGAGAGCGAGGAGCCGGTGACCTACGTCTCTGACGCGTATCGGACTGCCTCGAAGGTGAACGACGATCCTCACTTCTGCGAAAGATTCGGGATGGTAGTTTGGAGCTGAACGTGTGAACGTGCTCGCTTTCTCGGTCGCCGTGTGTAGGGCTTTATAAGCCTGAACGATCAAATAGATGGAATACTTTTGGACAGGCGGATAGGCGAGGTCAGCTGGCGTTGGATAGCACGACTCTTCAACAATCCATTCTCGAAATGCGCTGTAGACCGCATGGCGCATGAAGGCGTCTATCATCACGAAATCCCTAGTAGAGAGCTGCTCGACGTTGAAAGTGTGGTCGAAGTTTTCGGCAAGCGTGAGAGACTGCGCGATCTGCAATGAAAGACGCTCAGATGGTGGAAGACTTCGATCTTCAGAAGCATCATCGCTATCTTGACGCACATCATAAGCGGCAAAATTCCCTTTAGCCAGGTCGGAGATGAGTTCCAGTGGAGTTCGATCGCGCAAGGGACGTTTTGGGGTGATTTTCGGATCGAAAAGACGAGCACAGGCAAGTGGACGATAATTGCGGTTATAGGACGGAGCGAAGAAAGCAGTGTTCTGTAACTCATTCAGTGCATCCAGCAAAGAAGAATTGTCCATGGTAGAAACAGGCTTACTAGTTGAAGGCGAATCCTTAGCCGACGATTTCACTTGTTTGATAGGAGCTGACGCTGAACTTTCCGATGGTGGACTAGCAGATCTCTTCATATCGCCTCCATTCCTTGTCCCTGTTCAACCTTCGTCCGTGGTCTTTTCCTGTCACTGCTGATCAACTGCCTCCATTCTTCCCATCCTCATCTTCATCCACAGGTATGACTTCCTCATTATCAATTTGTTGTACATATTAATATCGATTAGCCATTTCTCATATGTGTTATTGGATTACAATGATTTTGTCGATGTTATCATATAGTGTTCTTCTATATGAAGTTATTGAAGGTAATGGTGTCTTGTCAGAGTAGTTATAGTGAGTAGGTACATGGTTGTCATCCACTTAGCAAGGGGCAGGCCTCACTCAGCCCGTGGCAGGACCCTTGGGCACACAACGGCGCGACGTCCCCTTGTAGGAGGGTGCGGGCCCTTATAACCCCGCGTTCTGGCGTGACCCGGGTGCACCCCGCCGATGCCAACGTCCCTTGTCCGCACCTGGGCACGACACCCCTCCTCTGGAAAAGGCCTACTATACCTTAGCTTCCCACATGTTTTGCACATCTGGATGCATTAGCAGACGATATCCTCTATCTGTCTGAACTAGAGAGGATATCGCAAAAGCACCACAAAACTTTGAACTGTCACGTAACCTAGCGATAGTGCCGACCGATACCAGAATGCGTTCCCCATACTATCATAATATACAAGCAGGCGGCGCCGATCGATTCTCGTGTGCCGCTGGGTTTGCGTCCAGCGCTGTTGGAATCGAAGCGCGTCGACGCGCGTTACAGCGCGTTTAGTGCGTCGACGCGCGTCAGTGTGAGCGCTGCCTTGAACCTTGTTGCTGAACTTCTTGAAACTCGACACAAGTGTCAGGGGTACAACAAGATAGCTCATAAAACTGCATGCGGAGCATGTATCATTGGGGTGAACTGGGGCCCGACGACCGCATTTTACCATATTTGCGAGCCGGACAATGCCATTCCAGTTGAACCGGGCTATTTCTTGGCCCTAGTGCATAATTCTAACACTTGTCCCATAGCCCACTTTTAAACACTACACAAGAGATTGGTGGTGTGACAATTATTTATTGCGAATAAATAATGGAATTTACGGTCAGATGTAGGTCTTCCCTTTGCCAGACAGTTATTTTTAACCACCATATCTATTTCCCTTCTAGAATGCACCTAGATTCTTTACTGACGTCGCTGTGCGAATGTAATAATACATTTCTCCATGCTGACAGTGATGAGCGCTCCAAAGGAAAAGTTCATCGCATGAAACTTCTGTCTTTCTTTGGTGTTAGTGTTCAAATTAATCCCTCAAATTCATACCGTGTTCTGCTTCTCGTTCCATGACCACAAGTAACATAGCACTCACTCACAGGTTTCACCGGAGTGAGACTTGTAAATAGGAACTAGTCAAACAGCGAAAGTGCACAATGCCCCCGTCGTCAAACTGCGCCCTGATCCGTATCAAATTAGCGACGCAGAGTTTATGTACAAGCCATTATAGATGTTGATGCAACACGCCAAAAAACGTGTCTTCGTATGATGTCTTCTCGCTACACGACTGTAGCTCATCACATCCGAGGGACGATTTGTACGACTGCCCTCGCCGAGAGACCACGTAATCTTCAACTTATTATCATTATTGCTTGGGGAAGGGCTCGCCATGATTTCACAAGGACACGTTTATATTACATAATACATTCCACACAGTAATAAATCTAGGAGTAGGCGGAAGCTCACGGTAATCTCCAGCGTACGCAGTCGGAGCTAAAACAGGGAACCAGAGGCACAGTGGGAGGCATGCTATCACGACGTGGTCCATATGATAGGGTAACTCAAATAACAGGGAATTGGTTTGCGAGAAAGGATTCGAACGTGATGGAATAATTTCTCCGCCGCAAACACGAAATAGTTTTTCCTCCATATTCTAACAAACGTGCCTTTATAGGGAAGACGAACACTCTGCTTCTCATTCGAATTCCTTTTCCACACGTAGCTGAACACAAGGACCATGATCCCCAGTTCGACATAAGACATTCGCCTGAAAATCTGATCGAAACTGAGAGAATGGCGGATAAGCATCGTCAACGTTTTCCCTTCTTTTTCACATAGACAGGAAAGATTCAAGGGGAAAAGGAATGAAATGGTACCATTCCAGGTGAAGCACAACTCACGAAGAGCAAAGACCATTTTCCAAAAAAGTTTAAATTACCTACCTCAACCCTCGTTTTTAGATGCACGAAAATCTTATTGCCTTTAGCTCACAACTCACAGTACGTTGTCAGCACGTCTCAGCACTGAGTGCTTTTCAGTCTATTTAATTCAATTTGAATGGAAGTCCTGGTAGTTCGGTTCACAACAAGTTTCCAGGGCTGGCGAAAGAAACTTAGGCTGCTTCATACTTCGCGGCAGCGTCCACCAGCGTCTACCAGCTTCCACTGGCATTCCGAGCGTCCGGTAGCGTCCGACCAACAAAGTACAGTTATCGATATGGCCTGTCAGTATCTACCAGGACATAAATTAGATTAAGGATGGTGAAATTGCAGCATGTGCGACCGCACAGCAAAACTGTAAAGTGCAGAATTGTGCAATTCGATGTAGAATGCAGTGCAGTTCTACGGTGCGCTTGCACCGCAGAACTACACTTCCTACATCAAATTTTAGAATGCCAAACTGAGCTGCTTGCTACCCTCCTAGTTCCCCATCTCTCTACTCCCGGTCGCTGGTGAACGTTCGTGGACGCCGGCATACGCTAGATCAATACCTATGTTTTGTTAGCCCTCGAGACGCTGGTGGACGATGGGAAACGCTGTCGGATGAACGCAGCCTTACTTGACAAGCATCGCTCTTCCCCATCAAGGACTTGGATTGATGTGTGGCTTTCAGGTAGGATAGGAGCAGATGATAACCTTCTGACTCACGTCTATCTTTGTACTCCTCGTCTTCACTGGTGTTTGTGATGTTGAACGCCTCACGCCTGTACTCGTCATCGGCTTGACATCTCATTGGAATTACCTAAATGTACTAGAACTTTTGCATAATAAAACAACTAATAGATATCGATCAGCAACCTCTGTTCGTTTCAGAATCAATTTGGCCAACGGTGGTATGGTGTCAGTCTCTGTTGAGTAGAACGGTGAAAGCGGATCGTCTTTCGTGGTAATCCATTTGATTGGCACGCGGGGCTCCAACGGAGAATTCGGAGACTGAAATTAAGGACAAATATTCGGCTACGTCTGTTTATTTGTTTATGTGCCCAGAAATACAGTTTTTCTTGCACACGCAAACTAAGCGAACCTCACCCAGTGGGCGAGGCGCACTCGTGAAACGCTGTCGTGTACCAAAATACATCACTCGAATGCAGTTGAACCCATAAACTTGATAAAAAATGTGAAAAGTCAGTAGTGACTGGGCGGATGTGGAGAGGAAGCCATACTCGCAATAAATGGAGAGGTGCGATGAACACAGTGCTTGCTACAAAAACTCATAATCCGCTCCCTAGACAGTCCGGAAATCGGAGAGTTGGTGAAGAAAAGGAATTTCTAGGGAGATTCGTGTTTGAGACCTGCTTACAGTGTGCGGAGGGTGTTCTCATACGGAAGGCATTCATTTCAGAAAAGCGGGCCTCTGTTAGACTATTGATACCTCAAAAACTCGAAATTTTGGCACTACTCCACCAAACAGGGGTAAAGGCATCGCAGGATCAATCCCTTTTTGTGATGCGGCACACACCCTACTTCCATTTCTAATCGCAAGAATTGTGGAGGCCTATTTAATGCCATATGGCCTATGTGTATACCACTTTCACTTCGAATTCACATTTTTCAAAACGAAATTCACCCCTTTTCAAACCAAATTCACCCTTTTCAAATCAAATTCACCATCACTTTCCAAATCAAATTAACCGCACCTATTAGGAAACTCATCAACCAGATCACGCAGACACCACTGCGAGCCCGCCCCGACGGCCACGCCTACTTGTCAGCGCGGACATAGATTTTCAAATCTTGTTTCATAACTTCTGCTTATGTGACTTTTCTTATCTTTTGCTGTTTCCCAAACACTTTGACTGAAAACGACTGGGCATTGACACATGGCCGACTCCGCCCATTCTCTAGAGTTTGGCAAATTAGGCTCCGCTCCTTGACCACGCCAACTTGCTTTTTACGGAATTTTGATATTTTTCAAAGTTTTGCATTTTTGGACTGTCACGTGAAGCTCCGCCCACTATGAGAGGCTCCGCCCACTTTCAAGAAGCCCCGCCCACTTTTCAAAAATGGTGCAATCGGCAGTATAGAGTCTCGGCTGGCATGCTAGGGTATTGCTGATCATTCGGAACAAACTTTGCCTGATTTCCTTGTTTTAATGAGGAGCGAGACCCTAGCATGGAAGCCTGGGTCATTACATACCAAGTTCGCGCGACGTGCGATCGCCGTTTGCGCAAACAAAATCGGAAAGGAACATGGTGAAACATTTCTCATTCCTGAAGTAGTTGGTGCCAAAGGGACAGCTCTAGAAGATGCAACCATAACCGCCGTAGCGGAAAGGGTGGCTCATAGAAATTCCGAAAGATTAGATGAAAGAGGTCAGAAGCAAACAAAAACGCAGGTTCTATGAGAAGAAAGAGAAGGAATACACAGTTAAGCATTCTGTGATTCTTCGAGTCAAAAATATCGCAAAGCATTGACGACGCGGCCCAACTGCGAGTCCCATTGTTTCTATTTTCTCACTTTTCCCCCTTTCGCTCGAGTAGAATGTTAGCTTGTATTAACTTAGTAAAGTCAATTTCTCGCATCGTTCTCTTTGAAATAAATTGAACTACAAGGAGTACAGTCCTCATCATTGCGGACCGGTGGGGCGTGTCAGCCAGAAGGAGTGCGCACACTGTTGAAGCCGTTCTCAGCCTTTTTTGTTGCAACGCGTATGCGACAAAAAGTGGTAGAAAACGAGTAATACGAAGGAATAATACAGTAATGCACTTGCCCGCTTCAAAAACTGGTGCAGAACGATTTTGCCAAACCGCACCAAACGCAGCCGCACTGCCACGCCCCACCGGTCCGCAATGATGAGGACTGTATTGTGTTTCCCGGTACCTCACGATTATCTGAATCTTCTTGTTCTTCTTCATACTAACATTGTCCCGCTTGCGCAGAGTCCGTTCTTCGGACTTCCTGGGACTTGAGAATGGTCAACCTCTCCAAAGAAGTGCACATAATCGAGCAAAGTCGCCACTATGCTCGATCTAGTGCATCTTCTTTAGAGAGGTTGACCATTCTCAAGTCCTCATTTATGGTGTCCTGCCAGCGTTGTTTTGGTCTTCCTCTCGGCCGGTGACCGTCAGCTTCAAATCGATATGCAATAAACCACGGTATCGCGCCATACCACTGGAGTCGCCTTTCTTGTATCTTCTCAGCGATTGGATGCGACACCCATCTGGCATCTGATCACATGGTTACTGATTCTATCGAGGCGTGAAGTGCAACTGACAGTCGGAGCATTCGCATGGCCAGCATTGATCCGTGCAGTGCCATGGGTCGAACTATGGTCAGGTATATCTTCGACTTGAGGCGAAGAGGCATGCGCCTCTTCGCCTCAAGTCAAGTTCGGTTCGCCTGCGCCCCCCCCCCCCCACGTAACATCCAGTGATTTCTCTCCATCTCATCCATGCCGCGTTATTTGCAGGCGGGACCATAGGTACCTGAAAGACATCGTTTTCGGTAAGTCTTCGCCTTCCACTTTGATCGTGCCTTCGCTAGGGTCAGTCTCTAAGTATTCCGTCTTTCTGGTGTTGAGGCGAAGGCCATACTGGCTTAGACGGTCATTCCATGCTTGCACCTGACGCTGCAATCCCTCCCTACTGACATAGAAGAACATCGTCAGCATAGAGCAAAGTCCATGGAGCAGCGGCTACAGATCTTGTGAACGTGTCCATGATGAGGATAGACAGCAATGGCGAGAGGGCCGAAGCTTGGTGAACTCCAACGTTTATTGGAAAGCTATTGGATAAACGCAGCACATCCTACTCGACTGGATGGTGTTCATATACAGCATTCGAATCCAGCTGATAAGTGCTTCGGGCACTCCATGCTCACGTAGCGCATACCAGATTAGTTGGTGGGGCACGCGATCGTAAGCTTTCTCGAGGTCCAAGAAAGCCATATGAAGTGGTTTCCGCTTTTCCCGATGCTTCTCCATGAGTGAGCGAGCGGCAAATATTGCATCCGTTGTTCCTCGTCCTTTCACAAAGCCGCACTGGTTGTTGCTCAGATCAATCATGTCGCGTAACCGCTGATCAAGGATTCGCTCGAAGATCTTCATGGTGTGCGAAAGCAAGCGAATGGGGATTGAAGCATTCGACCGGGTCCCCTTTGTTTTCGAAGATTGGCACAGTAGTGCTCGTAGCCTCATTCATTTTCCAGACCCCTGCTTGTATGTTAACTAATCCTGGCGCTTTTTGGTTCTTCATGCTGTCTCGCCTTGGTGTCCTCTTCGACTGTGATACACTGCACTGGACCGGCGGTTAGCGGACCTTCTGGAATTGGCGGGTGCGCGAACTCCACGTTAAAATGTTTCCACCAGCGATGCAGTATCTTTCGTCTACTATGCAGCCGCTCTCCATTCGAGTCTTTCACGCACATATAGTGCTCAACGTCCTTCGCTGCTTGGGCCCGTCCTTTCGCCAATCTGTAGATGTTTTTCTCACCCTCCTTGGTGCCTAGCTGCTCGTATAGGCCCTGAAATGCTCTGCTTTACTTTTGCCACGGATCTCTTCGCCTCTCGTCTAGCGATAGTGTACTTCCTCCAGTTCTCGGCAGTACTATGCGTGAGCCAGGTTTTGTAAGCAGTCTTCTTTTCCATTACTTTCTGCTTCACTTCGGCCGTCCACAGCCACGTTTGTTTGTCAATACGTCGACCAGGTTTCGTAATTCCTAGAGCCGATTTAGCAGTTGTAACGGATCCGCTGAACGTTGCCCACAAGTCGTCGACCGGCCTGCCATCGACTGGAGGTAAGCTGCATGCACGGGCAATTGCTGCCTCCTTGCCCTGCAGTTTCCACCACTTGATTCGCTCTGGCCCCATAGACCGACCGGTGTCGCTTCTACGCTTGGTAATCTTCGTATCCACAACGAGCATCTTGTGCTGTGGTGCCAGGCAGTCCGACGGGATGACCTTCGCATCACTGATGGCAGGAAGATCTCGCCTGCGTACCAACACGAAGTCTATTTGACTTTTCTGCCCACCGCTTGCGTATGTAACAAGGTGGCTTTCGCGCTTCTTGAAGAATGTGTTACAGATAGCAAGATCATTAGCCTCAGCAGATTGCAAGATACGCCGTAGCGAGATCATTAGCCTCAGCAAGATTGCAAGATACGCCGTCCGTCTTCGTTGCGTGTCCCGTATCCGTTGTTGCCATGACAGCTATAACCACTCTGAGCGCTACCAACATGGCCATTTGGTCGCCACAAAGCGGGATTACTTCGCTCTCGGGGGATATCCGCTTTGTGGGGCTTAGACTGAAAACACAGAAATACAGCGGTTGCTACGTCGATTATCAGACATGAGTCTATCTGAATGACGTCTTATTTCTGTGAAATGGCTCCGCAGCTCAGTAATAGCCACGTTATGCTATTGGTCTCGCCATAGTAGCTCAGCTTGTAACCCCACCAATGTCGCTGGATTTTGTCCCTTCCTCCGCGCGTCGTTTCAACATTTCGGCCAGTTCGCTGCTGCGTCCTGTAAGTCTGCCAATGTTCAACGTGGCAATGCGCAGCGGTCTCACATGGGCTATCTTCTTTAGCCAGTTCCGCCCTTGAACCGGTAGCCCTCGTCCATTTTTCACGGTGGTCGGGCGAACCCACCGCGCGTCGCCTCCGGGGGACGCCCTAGCATTGTTCATTGAAGTAGTGCTTCGATCCATAGTTGCGACTCAATGTTACCAGCCGACCTGTCGCGAGGGTCTGACGCTGGTGTCCGCGTTCAGCTCAGCACCATCCTAGCGGTATGGGCAGTCTCCAGCAGCACCTCGAGGAACGGACTCACCGCCCTCATGGTTATCTGAATGTTTACAAGCAAAAAGAAGCTTATCTCAGCTTCTTTTTGCTTTCTTAGCTTGAAGAGTTTATCTCAAATAGTTTGAAAGATGCAAACAATTCAAACAATTCAGTCTTTTCGAAACCTAGGCATAAGTAAACTACCTTTTTCATACTGTCAAGCCGACCAGGTTTGCCAGTGGTAAAGCCGCTTCATTGGTCAGTACTTCGAACAGATCGTCGTCTTCAGGAGCTATCACTAGCTCGAAATCCTATTTGAAATTCACCTGTCTAGTGCCGAATCATGCAAGGCTAGATTCAGCACATCCCAAGAGCTGCAAGCAAGGAAATCCCCGCCGAAGAAACTAAACTCTCGCGGCTTCATCAACTTTCAACCCTCATTCAGTCAACGACCTGAACAAGGAACACAATATCGCTATGTGAAACCCACGGGGGGGATTCTGTAGTGCTTGCGGTGGTTCATTTATTCTTTGTCAAGGAATAAGTGGACCACCGCAAGCACTACAGACGTCACACGTGTAGTGCGTGGTGATTTCATAGATCACACGAAGGAATGATAGAGGTTGTTCAGACTTGGGTTTTTCGTGCTGCTATAAAACGCCCCCTATCAAATGCAGTGCCGAACGGTATCGGTGCTGTGCTTTCCCAGCACCGATACCGTTCCCGTGAGCTAGGATACTGCATTTGATATCGAGATACGTGCCTTCGTTTCTGTGAGCGGATGCTCGCGGATATAAAGACAAACAGCGCACTTTTACGCATGCACGGTCATAGAACCAGTGCGGACCAGCGTTTGGTGTTGTCCCTTGATTATTATTGGTTAAAGTAACGTCATTTGCTCAATCCGCTCGCGTAATCCATTGTCGTATAGGAGCGCTAACTTTGTCTGAAGTGAAGGGGAGTTGGAGATGCATCTCATTCCCTCGGTTTCTTAGGGGATGCCTTCGTAAGCCAGATCTACCGCGTTATATCCAAAACCCATTCATTCTCGAAATCTCGGAGGCTAGTCTACGTGTCTCTTCACTCTTCGTGGCCATGTTCGCCTGTGCACACCCCTACTGGGGTCGTGTACATGTTACGAACAACAGCCCTTCTCACCGCTTGAGGGTGAGCAGATTTAGCACCAATCCTTTCACACTATACGTCTCACTTGAGACATTCTTCTTCTTCTTCTTCTCCCTAGCGTTAGTCCCGCGCCGTCGCAGGGTCCGCTGTTCTTGTTAGACGTCGCCACTTGTTCCGATCCACTGCATCTTCTGCTGTGGCTTTCACTTCAGTGAGGTCCCTCTTGATGACGTCCCTCCATCTTTTCTTTGGGGCTCCTCGTGGTCGCTTGCCCTCTACCTCGAGTTCCAATGCCTTCCTTATTGGGTGGTCTTCAGGCCTCCTCAGTACATGACCGTACCATCGCAGTCGCTGCTCTCGTGCCTTCAGCTGGATAGGAGCCGTCTGTGTGACCTGCTCTGACGTCCTCGTTTCTGACTCTGTCGAGTCGTGTCCAGCCGCAGGCCCATCTCAGCATCCTCATTTCAGCTGAGTGGAGCTGCCTTTCATGGTTCTTGCAGATAGGCCAGCACTCACTGCCGTAGAGCATTGTAGGCCTTACCACAGCCCGGTACACCTTGCCCTTGAGCGTTCTCGAGCACCGCCGGTCGCACAGGATGCCAGTGGACTCCCTCCATTTCATCCAGGCTGCGTTGATTCGGGCCGTCACCGCCTGGTCCACGCTGCCATCAGCTGCTAGGTTGCTCCCCAGGTACTGGAAATCCTCGACCCTTTCGATGCTCTCGCCATGGCGATCTACGATGACTTCGGCGCACTCTTCGGAGCTTAGGAACTTGGTCTTCTTTACGTTCAGCCGGAGTCCATTCGCAGCGAGCACATCCTGCCACCGCTGCACCTTGTCCTGAGTTCCTCCCTGCTGTCCGCTATCAGGGCGATGTCGTCAGCGTAGAGGATGGTTTTCAGTGGTCCCTCCATGAGTTCTTTTGCCATGACATCTAGAGTCAGGAGGAAGAGGAACGGGCTGAGGGCTGACCCTTGGTACCCCAACCGTAATGTTTACCTCCTTTGTCAAGCCGTGAGGGGTGCGTACAGCTGCTTTAGCCCCATCGTACATGTCCTTCACTATGGAGATGAGGTGTTCCGGAACGTTACGTTCTCTGAGCGCTCTCCAGAGTACAGGCCTTGGCAGGCGGTCGAATGCCTTCTCAAGGTCCAGGAAGGCTAGGTAGCAGGGTCGCCGCTTCTCTCGGTACTTCTCCATCAGCTGTCTGGCGATGAAGATGGCATCGGTGGTGGACCTCTCGGGCATGAAGCCGAACTGTTCCTGCGAGATAGGGACAAGTTCCCTCAGCCTAGTGTTGACCAGGCGCTCGTACAGCTTCATGGTATGGGGAGTCAACTTGATGCCGCGGTAGTTGGAGCACTCCGTCGCGTCCCCTTTCTTGAAGATGGGAACGATTGTGCTGCTCCTCCACGCATTCGGCATCCTTCCTTCAGCTGTTACGTTGTTTAGGAAGTGCGTGAGCCAACTCACCCCATGCTCTCCAAGGCCTTCCATGCCTCTATCGGTACCCCGTCTGGACCCACTGCTTTCCCAACTTTCATTCTCCCTAGCTCCCGGCGAACTTCATCCTTCGTCCAGGGAGTGATGGGACCTGCCGTCGCCTCTATCTGTGGGCTATCCTTGCGAGGGAATTCTTCGTTCAGAAGTCCCTCGAAGTATTCTTCCCACCTCTTCCTGACTTCGGCTGGTTTCCTGAGAATGGCCCCGTTGCTGCTCTTCACAGTCTTTACGACCCTGATGTCCTGAGCGCGCGATGCCGAGCTTTAGCCAGGCGGAAGACGAACTTGTCCCCTTCTCGGCCTTCCAGCTTGTCGTACAGGGCGTCCATTTCCGTATTCTTGGCCTTAGCAACGGCTGCCTTAGCGAGTCGCTTGCAGCTCTTGTAGGCAGCGTAGTCTTCTGGGCTCCGTGTCTTTTGCCAGCGTTTGTATGCTTCCTTCTTCTGCTTGACGATCCTCTGGACTTCCTCGTTCCAGAACCAGGCTGCCTTGTCTCCTCTGATACCACCTCGCGTCTCTCCCAGGACCTCCCTTGCACACTGTAGGATGACCTCTGCTGCGTAGGTCCAGGTGTCCTGGACTGGCCCATGTGGGTCTGGGAGCCCAGCCTCCAGTATTCTTCGGCCGAGGCTATCCTTTTCTACCCTGCCCATTTTCCACCACCGAATTCTTCGCTCTGCTCTCACCTTGTCTTCTTGGGGAGGTCTATGGCGATGTCTGCCAGGAGAGGCCTGTGCTGAGGGCCCAGCTCTTCCCCAGGCAGTACCTTGATATCCTTGACGGTTTTGAGAGACGATCTTCTGACCAGGACATGGTCGATTTCCGTTTGTCTCCCTCCACTGCTGTAGGTTACCTTTTGGGTCCTCCTTTTCGCGAAGAAGGTGCTGCAGATTGCTAAGTCGTGGGCTGTGGCTAGGTCAAGGATCCGTCTCCCTCAGCGTTCTTTGTCCCTATTCCTTGACCTCCGTGCACCCTTTCTAGACCCCTTCTGTCCCTCCCAACATGGCCATTCAGATCTCCAGCTATGGTGAGATAGTCCTCTTCCGGAACCGATCTTATGGCCTCGTCCAGGGTCAGGTAGAACTCATCCTTTTCCGCTTCGGAGCAACCGGATTGTGGTGCGTACACGGTCAGTACTGTCCAGTACCCCTCCTTCGTGTCCATTCTCACTCCCATGATCCGGTCACTGATCCTGTTCACAGTGGAGACGCAGTCCTTGAGGGATTCTGCCACCGCTATGGCCACGCCATTCCGTTTGGTGTCTGCTCCATTGTAGAAGAGTTTGACACCTTCTCCAATCTCGCGGGCCTTCGCACCCTTCCATCGCGTTTCCTGCAGGCATAGGACTTGGATATTCCTGCGTCTCATGAGGTCGGCAACCTCACGAGACTTCCCGGTAAGCGACCCCACGTTCAGGGTCCCAATTCGAACTAGCTTCTTTGGCCGAGGTCGTTCACCCCTCGGTAGCCCTCGCATACTGACCACAGAACTCGGGCGAGGGTTCTGCGCGCCACTTCCGGGTGACGTCCTAGCTTTTACACTGATTCTATTGCGACTTGTCATGGTTGTTGTGACGGGTTCCTCCATCAGCCGGCCTGTCAACCTGGGCCTGACGCTGGTATCGTCCCCATTTTTGCAATTTTTGCAAGGCAGGTTTGTGCCTCGGCAGGGATCGAACTCGTGGCTCAGAGTGAGATTATGAGTCTACACTCTTAACCACTCGGCTATCCCTGCCTCTCACTTGAGACATTAGTCTACGTAATTAAGTGGAAAAGCCAGCTTTCGTGCGGAACTTCCCTCGTGAACTTTTTATATACTGTCCGTTCGAAAGTCGAAGAGTTCGTCTGTTTGGAGCTGCTTTGATGTAATTACACAGCAGTCATTGATATACAGTCACTACACGATGGGCATTCGAGCCAGCACTGGTTTTTCTATGATTGTACTTAATGGGGACCTACACCGTCTGTCCCTGCCATGCTGGCGATATTGAGCACCATGACACGTTGACATCCGCAGCAGTTATCGTTGAGTCGCATCGAATTCGAATGGCAAAGCAGGACAACTCTATCTCGCGGCGTGGCGTCGCTTGCCTCCTGCCAGTGCCGCAAATTACGATTCGCTTGCCATATATCCCTGCCTTACCTCAATCCATGCTCTTGACAAGGACTGCAGTGGTATTAACGTTGAAAGCAGTATGTGTGATATTGCTGAGTCAGGGACGTTGATTAGGTGAACAGGCTGGAGAGAAGCAGAGCACTAACTAGGGAGGTCGTTCAGGACGTGGAGCGCTTTTTGAAAACGGTTTTTTGCATGATGTGGGGTCACGTGCATGGAGTACCAAACTGTGTTCATTTTTCCTGAACGCCTCTGGGAATACCAAAAAGGAGTGAAAAAGAAGTCCATGGAAACCGACTGTTTTTGAGCCTGAATGGGCTCTAAATCACTTGCAACTTTGCCCAGTTGCTGCCTGTAGGGTCCTTATAAAGGTACTACTGGTATCGAAGAGAAAAATAGTCGCCAATGGGGTCTTACTTGTGGCACGTAGTTAAGAGTCGACGGCTTGGTTGCATGGTTTCTTCAACAATCGGAGAGGTAACCATCAGCAACGATCGGATGGCCTAGTGGATAGCGTGGAGGATTCTCAAGCGGACAGTGGGGGCGAGGTTGATGGTTTGACTCACCTCTCGCTACATTTAGCATTTTTTTTGCTTCGCTGCTCTCGCTTCCAGATATGTAACATGAATATTTGCCATTTATGGCCACACTCTCAATAGCTATACACCATGAGTCGGTCCTATTCAATTATAACAAGTTTTCTCATATTAGTAGGATCGTTCAGGGCGTGCCCCGCTTTTTCAAAATGGTTTTTGCATTTTGTAGGGGCTTGAACATAGACCACAGAAGTGGGGTTCATTTTCGCTGAGCGGCCCCAGGAACGCCAAAAAAGGAGCGAAAAGTACGTCTATGTACCCCATATGAGGGACGTTAAGCGCTATACTGGCGCCAAATTGCGTCGACGTCGAAAATAAGTGTCAAAATCGTAATCAGGACATCGATTACCCTTATGGACGAACTTCCAGCCAAAAAATTTCCTCGATTTTTTCGGTTGTGGTGGACCATTTGGTCGGCAGTGATGACGGGAGTATCATGATGACGGGAGTATCATATCTTCGTAAAGACGATGATGGAACGACGTAGCAGGCCGCCGGGCAGGAACAGCCGTGTCGCAAGGGTGCGCCCAAGGTCCTTCATGCTTGGCATCAGTGTGGTTGGTTGGCATTCGTGAAAAAGCACCCTGGCCTTTGCCGATTCCTACAGCCTGCTCGCTTAATAAAGATGTCAATCCCCGGCACAAAAATTGCACTCATTTAAATTCCTCAACTTTTTTTCCAAGCCAACCTGGACGAATACTTCCCTTTCCTTCCTCTTTGCATGATTTCATCGATATTGTTAGTTTTATGCTTGGTTATTAATAAAGAGGGGGTTCCTATGACGAGGTGCTGTAGTCTTATATAGAAAGACTGGCAGGCACAACAACGCACAGACCCAAAAAAGTCGAAAAAATTTTTTTGGTCGAAAGATTGTCCACAGAGGTAATCGATGGCCCCGGTCACGATTTTGACACTGACTTTGACACCTTTCCGGGCGCCGACGTAATTTGGCGCCTGGGTAACACTACACGTCCCTTATTTGTGCGTACCCAACGCATTCATTGAAAGAGACATTTGGCTCCATATTAGCGATAATGGCACCATACTTGCAAATGAGTTCTATATTCGTGATTCGGTCACGGTCTGACCTTTACGGCCACATAGTTTCTACAATACACTTCGATTGCGCGTCTCTTACGGCCCCATAGTCTCTACTCCCCTGCCGCTGCAAACGCTAGCAAAACGCTGGTGAAACGCTGGCGTAACGCTAGCGTTACGCTGGTGACGCGCTAGATCGATATGCATCCTCCCCGGCACTGCCGCTGGCGTACGCTGGAAGAGCTGCCGCGAAGTATAAACGCAGCCTTATAAAAAAGATGCGCGATTCCGACGCCCGGCGGATTTGAGCCACAGAAGGACACACGCCGCGATCCAATCTATTCATGAATAGACCGATTCAGTAAGGTTCCAAATTTCGAACCCGAGAAGGCGTGCGATGCTTGTCTACGAGGTCAACCTTCCGACGTTAAAACCACTTCGTGCAGCGTCTAGCTTCTCCGAGAGATTGAACTCCCGACCGTAAACAACACAGAAGGGCACCAGGGGCTTCAGTTTTCTATGTGACAGAGGAGATGAATTTAGCGGAATTTTTGAGGTAACATATGCATTATATGTCTATATTTTGCTAGTATATAAACAGTTCAGCAGTGTCATTTGTTTTCAGCGTTGAGAAAGAAACGGATCACTTCTTTCCAGTATACAGGGGGCCAAAAAAAAGTCATTCCGGCCGAGTCACATATGAGCGAAGTTTTCGCAGCCCAGACAGAGGAAGTGGATATGAGTACCAGGGCGGAAGATACCCAAGATCTTCCTATAAGCAGGAGCCGGCTGCCGCCATTCACCTTCATGTACACCAAAATATGAAGTCATCTCCAGTCGCGGCCTGAGTGGAGAACGCCTTTGGAATTCACGTGGCCTCCAAACAGCTGCGGAACTTCTTGAATGGAATCACCCATGGATAGCTACCTGGAGACCAGTACTCTTGATCTGCAAGACCTCAAACATCGAGCAGCTCCGGCAACGTCGCTACGGTCCAGGACATCATCTTCACCCCATTCACCAAGGCGCGGGTTGATGGTGTGGACCGGCCGTACTGAGGTGTGCGCTGGTGGCTACATCGAGCAACTCGAGGAGAATATCCCATCTTCATGTCGTCGCCCGTACCTTCTTGGAAACTTTGTACTGCTACAGGATTGGGTGACAACACATTTAATCGAAGGGCGTTGGAAAAACTTTCGCCTACTTGGAATGGAAGAACGTTGAGTACCTGGAAAAGATGGAGTATTTAAGCGGGGGTCCTGAACTAAACCCCCTCAATTACTCGGTTCGGGCGGAGCTCAACAGGGTGGTCTACAGTGGCGGAGAAATCAACGATCTCGCTCAACTCCGGTACCCACTCACTTTCGCGCGGCCGAATCTCTCGATGGCGCTCCTCCAGAAGGCTGTGGCGGAGTATCATTATAGTATTTAATGTGCTCTTTAATATGGTAGTAAAAATGTCCGATAAAAATTTAATAAAGTGTAACTTATAGCGCCTTGAAAGTCATGGAGGCAAAATGACTTTTTTGCCCCCCCCCCTGTAGGTGCAAGTGTGGCCAGCGCAAACGTCATTTACATAAGCCATGCCGAGAGGGCATATCTGAAAAATATTTGGAAGGATGACAAAGTGGCTCTTAGAGAATATGGTTCTCGAAGGCAGCTTACCAAGAGTACGACGATCGAGGAAAACAGCGGCGCGAGCTTCATTGCTTTCACTTATTTTGAGCAAAACTGGTTTTCTGTCTAAAACTGTGAAGAACAGAAGGTGTCGTTAAAAGTGTTTGAGTGCACTGCCGTGCATCGAACTCGCACCAAACAGAGTGATTTTCGGGGCCAAACTGAATCAGGAGGTAACTTTTTTCAAAGGTGTTCGGCAATATAGGATATTTTGGGGCCGGCGCTTGCGCCACGAGCTGTATGCGGTTTCTATAGTTGTAGTAAAGTATAAGAGTAAAGTATAAGATAAACTACCGCCGAAAACTAGCTACCACACAGACTGAAGCTCTGAACCAATTTCGAAAGCTGGACGGGGAAGAGAAAATAAAGCCGATTTTTCAAACCGTAGGTGTGCAAGACTGCCAAGCAGTACTTGGTTGATCAAAAATTCTCCAATCGTTTTCGTGTTTCACCAAAGTCTTGAAACGTTTCGGAAAGCTTCCATCGCTGATGTATGTACAGGGGGGGCCAAAAAAAGTCATTTTGCCTCCATGACTTTCAAGGCGCTATAAGTTACACTTTATTAAATTTTTATCGGACATTTTTACTACCATATTAAAGAGCACATTAAATACTATAATGATACTCCGCCACAGCCTTCTGGAGGAGCGCCATCGAGAGATTCGGCCGCGCGAAAGTGAGTGGGTACCGGAGTTGAGCGAGATCGTTGATTTCTCCGCCACTGTAGACCACCCTGTTGAGCTCCGCCCGAACCGAGTAATTGAGGGGGTTTAGTTCAGGACCCCCGCTTAAATACTCCATCTTTTCCAGGTACTCAACGTTCTTCCATTCCAAGTAGGCGAAAGTTTTTCCAACGCCCTTCGATTAAATGTGTTGTCACCCAATCCTGTAGCAGTACAAAGTTTCCAAGAAGGTACGGGCGACGACATGAAGATGGGATATTCTCCTCGAGTTGCTCGATGTAGCCACCAGCGCACACCCTCAGTCTGGGGCCCACGAAGAAAATATCGGTTCATCCATTCCAGGTACGGCCGGTCCACACCATCAACCCGCGCCTTGGTGAATGGGGTGAAGATGATGTCCTGGACCGTAGCGACGTTGCCGGAGCTGCTCGATGTTTGAGGTCTTGCAGATCAAGAGTACTGGTCTCCAGGTAGCTATCCATGGGTGATTCCATTCAAGAAGTCGCGCTGTTTGGAGGTGACATGAATTTTGAAAAGGCTTTCTCAGTTGCGTTAGACTGGAGCATGACTTCATATTTTTTAGCGTGCCACATTGAAGGGCCGTATTGGGCGAGAGCCAGCTCCTGCTTATAGAGGAACATCTTGGGTATCTTCCGCCCTGGTACTCGTATCCACGTCCTCTGTCTGGGCTGCGAAAACTTTGCTGATATGTGACTCGGTCGAAATGTCTTTTTTTTGCCCCCCCCCTATATATAGCATAACCTGTGGCCTACTTACAAGAGGGGTCAAAAAAAGACTTATCGGACATACCAGCAAAGTTTTCGCAGCCCAGACAGAAGACGTGGATACGAGTACCAGGGCGGAAGATACCCAAGATGTTCCTCGATAAGCAGGAGCAGGCTCTCGCCATCACCTTCATGTACACCAAAATATGAAGCCATCTCCAATCGCAGCCTGACTGGAGAAGGCCTATGGAATTCACGTCACCTCCAAACAGCTGCGAAACTTCTTGTATGGAGTCACCCATAGCTACCTGGAGACCGGCACTCTTGATCTGGAAGACCTCCAACATCGAGCAGCTCCGACAACGTCGCTACGGTCCAGGATATCATCTTCACCGCAGTCGCCAAGGCGGTATGGAGTGGAAGTTCCTGGAACGGGGAAATCGGTATTTTCTTCGTGAACCCCGGACTGGAAGCGAAAGCTCACGGTTACATCTAACTCGAAGAAGATATTCTGCCTTCATTTCGTCGTCTGTACCATCTTGAAGACTTCGTACTGCTACAGGATTGGGTGCCAGCACATGGAATCGAAGGGCGTTGGAAAAACTCTCGCCTACTTGGAATGGAAGGGCGTTGAGTACCTGAAGAAGAGCGTGTTACCTCTCAAACCCTCTCGATTACCGGGTCAGGGCAGAGCCCAATAGGGTGGTCTACAGCGGCCTAGAAATCAACGACCTAGCTGAAGTGGGTCACCGAATCACTCTGAAAAAGTGGGATGGGTTAGTCCTGGCTGAAGTGCAGCCACCACTGATACTAGGCCTAGCCTGTCACTCTTCGAGCTGAGTTGACTCTTGAGTCATGCCTTTTAGCAAGGAATAGTACCTGGCTTACGTGTTTCGTCATTTTTCTGGTAGCCTGGAGGAACTTCTTCACCTATGAGCTGTTATCGATGCTAGGTGACCTTCAGTCTGTTGCTCTCCACCAATAGACCTGTATTCTTGAGTTCCTGTCAAAACCTCAGACCTACGCCGTAAGCTTGTTTGTAGAGGTCATTTGATCCGCTCAACATGAATATCACACTAATGATGCGTAGAAATCCGTGTGATATATACTGTGATGGAGCTGTGCACAAGCTCTTTCAGCCATAGGAGGCTTTCAAAAAATGGTCGCAGGTTCTCTAACTGTATGTATGCACTGGCACGAGCAAGCAGGGATGTTGGGAGCTTTGTTGGACATGTTCCTGGAAAAAGCAAGAAACGTATCTACACAAAAATCGATTCTTTGAACTTCTCCATGTAACAACCGCTCGCTACCATTCGGGTCCCAATGCAACTTCACATTATCTCCTCCTAATTTATGCAGAGTAAGGACGATTCCGCGCTCCCATGTGATAACGTTTAGGACATCGACCAGAGAAAAAACTCTCTACAACTCCGTTCCGACAACAGTTTCGCCAATTTCGAAGTAAGCCGTGAGCTCGGCATCCCTCTGAGACGCGTACTTCAGAGTACATCACATTGCAAGGTGGTCGGAATGAACTGACCACTCTTGCCTGATCAGGGATATCTCCATTATTCTGGATGGCATGTTGAGGCTCCGCCGTGTTTACCGGGCCTGCATATAGACGGACTATCATCTGCTTATTTTGGTTTCTGCTCAATTGCAGGACAAGTAGTTTGACTATGCAGAGCACTTGAAGGGCACGTAGATGGATTGTTTCCGTCAAATCCCCGGAATTCTATACAAGTGACATCCACAGATCCCCTGATGAATGGCAATCCGTTATAAATGACAGTGTGAATACTGAATGCATTGAAAGAGAAATA
>MU944298.1:0-11053 GCA_036418165.1 Cooperia oncophora | reverse complement strand
ATGTTGGGAGGTCTCCAGCTGTGACGGGGTCGTACTTGGTCACTGAAAGGAGGGGATCATACACCCCTAGTTCACGTCAAGTTCATAGAAAGTCTATCGTGGTGTTAGGAAACTTCCTCTAGACAGCGCATTAAGGGAGACGCTTACAGTCGGGAACCCCTTTCTGAACATCTCATAGAAAATCGAAATGAGTAATGGAAAAGGAAGCAACGAGGTAATGCCGATGCTAATGGACGTAATGCAGATCGGGTAATCAGCGTAGGAATCACGGATTCAGTACGTGTCCGTGAAAGTCACCACGAGGAAATCGCCGCCCTCGTAGACAAGATCAGAGAGGATGTGATGACCAGCGAAATTCTGGGGCTAGTTCGCGGTTCATTAAAAAAATCCCATCAGCGTTTAATTTCAAGGATATCCTGCACTATCTCCACATGACCTATTTACCCTGCCCGCAGGTGCTTCAGCGAATAAACACCGGACGGTGACACATTTCGCAAGCCTCTGCTAAGATCAGCACCGTAACCCGTAGTTACATGCTGATGGGCAATGGGCGTGAGGGGGGGGGGGGGTAACCCAGAGTTGTAACCCTGGCTTACTTGCAAAACCCACTGGTTGCTAAAAATTTTGGCGCAGTTTGGCTTGGTGGGGGCACCGAATGGGACATAGCAAACAGGTAAGCAGGTTGTGGAGACCTGTACATTCCTGTTACGAGTGTGGCACACTGGAACAAATTCGCAGTTTTACAAGAGTTTACAGGTCTGACCAGAGATCAACAAAAGAGACTAGCGAAAGTGCAAGATGCCCCCTCCAAGCCGAACAGCGCCCAATTTCTCAACTTTTCACCAACTTCTTGGCCAAACCCGTATTAGAAAGTGCTATCCAGCAAACTTCTCGGGTCAAAAGAAAACCACTAAATCCTACCACTTACAATCCGCATTACGAATGGGACGACTCATACAACAGACCCTTTCTGGAAATACACTGCTAACTATGGCAACTAAGGAATTATGGCAGAAAAGCAGACTTCAGGCTAAACTCTCCAGAACCTACATATGGTTGATATCATCGCAATCAGTCAGGGCATTGACAGGAGCGGCGACTGAGCCCACCCCCGAAGCCTCTCCCTTTATCAGAAGTAGTGGGGTAGGGTTGGAAAGAAAATAACGAATTGCGAAAACGCCGCGGGTGGACTCATCCCATCCCTCTTGACACTGCCTCGACCGATTGCGATACCCGGTATCTGCGTTAGTCTTCATGCTTCTTTGCACCAGCTTACTTTCGTTACAGTAAGCGAAAGTAGGAAAAGCGGTGCAAGCTGGTCGGTTGGGTGCTAAATGGTTAAGAAGGACGGTACAAGCACTTGTAAACTGTTAATTCTTGCGAGGGCTGACATCAGGCACCATTTTGCTTCACAGGAGTTCACAGGTTTCAGCAATGTAAGACCTGTTAGTTTACGTAGCCTACAAGAGGAGCTAGCGAAAGTGCAAAATGTCCCCTCCAAGCCTGCAGAATTTAATTAACACTAGAGGAGAGCTGTTTGACAGCTTTATATGGGAGAGCAGAATAACCATAACGAACTAAAAGTTGAGAAATGGAACATCGACATATTTTGTGTTCCTTTTTCTCGGAACCTGAGCTTGGTGGGACATGCATTTTTTTTTTCATTCTTTCATTTTTTCATTCATATGCTTTCTTGAATACTTGTTTGATCAAATGTTGAAATGTGAGGCTAAATAAGCAACGATAGCAATCCTGTAAGGCACAGAAGCAAAAGTTGGAATCAAGGGCACATTACGAGTCAAAGACCTCCGACGAAAAGACCGGAGCTGAGAAAGCGCACATGCTGAAGAAACGAGACGATGCAGAAGACTGATTGAAATGAGGATGTTCGGCGATGAGATAGAGATTAGTAAAGGCAGAAGGAGGAGCGATTTCGTCACAAAACACATTCGACCGTAGCGGCGCCTGCCTCTCATGATGGGCGTGAAATAGAACCAGATTATCTTGGCGACTTTTCCCGTTGTTGCCGAATGTTTGTTCAATGTTTTTTCGGCACTGAGCTGCGCGTTTTAGTGGCTCTCAAATAGATCTGATAGCCGGTCGATTGGACACTTGAAAATCGCGCCTGGAACGGCTGTCACCGTGGTTTCCTCAAAATTTTTGGCAGGAGAGTTTCAGCGGTCTTTCGCTCAGGATGGTCTCGCGCAGGAGTCTAGAAGGACGACCTGGTACATCTCATATGCCCCACACAGGCGACTGGTAAAGGGAATCTTGTCTTCCGCGCTCTGCACGGTCAAAAATCAGAGACCCTCCTTCTTGCCCAGGAATCAAAGCTGAGGTTAAACGGACACGGCCATTTTTCGGACCGCTGGCCTCAGGAACGGGGCTCCTACCCACTGGATCCTACGGGATTCCACGCGAACACCAGGACGACCGTCAGCCCGGTGATTAGACTGGTTCAGGACAACTCATAAAGGAATGAATGGCTTCGTGCCTATTTATCGAGAAAATTCTGCTGAGCTATTCTGGTTCGGGGAATCACTTGGTGACCATCGGGACCACGGCTAGTAAAAAGGTGAACCTCTAGCCGTCAATCAATCCCTTTTCGGGGATCCGGCGCCTACTCTACTTTCGCCCAGAATCATCGGGGCTCAGCAAATGCGACATGGCCTATCAGGGAACCTGCCAATGTGGAAGTCGCCCTTTTCATCCTTTCACTCGAAGCTAGTACCATTTTGACGGCGTGGAAGGCTTAGATTGCCTGGGTGGGAGCCCAAGCAATCTAAGCCTTCCACGCCCGGTTGTACTTGAAAGACGGCAGCTGCTGATATTCCCAGCTTTTCACGTTGGGCGTCCTTGCAATGGTATTTCACGTAGAATTTATATGTACCTGCGTCATGAATCGGCTTTACTGGAAGGAATAGCAGTTAGAACGATGGGCTGAAGGAACCTGCAGCGATGGACTGTACATGAAATCGCATGGACGAGCTGGGGGAGCAGGGATTGCCTCTTGGGAAGTTGTGGGGATTAGGAATGTTGTATATTCTGGAGTGTGGCTACCCTTAAGGGCGATATATTTTCAGGGCAACAGAGGTGAGACGCTAGACGAAGTCAGAAATGGGCAAGCCTGGAAAGGTATCTACTTTTTGGTCGGCAGCAGGCGACTACTGTGTTCCAGCGTGAAGAGTAGGCGGTCGGCGCGGGGGCGCGGAGGGGGGCGGCGGGCGGGGCGGAGGGGGGGGGGGGAGGGGGCCCGGGGCGGCGGGGGGCGCGGGCGGCTAATTCATATGGTGGCAGCCAGGCGAAGTAAAAAATAGGAGGCAATGAGAAGCGAAATCGTGCTTCAGAGGCGGTCATTGTATGAATTAACACCTCCAGTCGGGCAAGCCATGTAGAATGGAAGCGGCTAAGGGTCAGAAGTATTACGAGGAGTATTGCTTAGTCAGTGAAATGTTTGGAAAAGAGCTTACCCCGAACTAGAGTGGGTAGGGTCAACCAAAGCTGACGTCGAGAGGAAAACGAACGGAGGACGCTGGAAAATACACTCGAGGAAGTAACACAGAAAAATTTGAACCGAAGGCGAATGAGCCAGCAAATGATATAAACCTTCAGTCCTCGTCCCTCGGCCAGCAAATCAGTAAGTTTTTATCATTAAACGCGCTGATAATAACTGAGAACGTCCGTTAGAACTGTGTTAGTCATCGCAGCGGCGTATAAGCTCAAAACGCCGGCGAGTAACTACAGACCCGCACAATATACAATGGCGTGGCGCATCCCAAAAGAAGAAACAGAATGGAGCTCCGCTTGCTGGTTATATTTGTTTTCGCAATAAAGAACTTTTATGGTAGTATTCAGGACCATTTCGACTGCGAGCTCAGGAGCTCAGGAGCTTGCCGTGGAGGAAGGGGTGGGGGGGGGGGAATTTTCGATACGACTCCAGGATTCCTTCTCTGGCACGGATCCTCCGTTTTCTCATTTGTTAACCACCACCTTCCTTAATTCTCCAGTCTAACTTCTAGTGTTTTCAACCGAAATTCCTAAGTTTTTCCTCAAAAGACTGCTACCGAGGGGTGAGGGAAGAGCGCGCATGGAGCGGAAAGATGATAAAATCTAAGCCTCTAAGAAGTTCGACCTCCTTCCCCCTCCTCACTGGGGATATCCACCGTCCCAGCAAACGACGTGTTCTGCCTCGACTACAGGCGTAATAAGCACCTCTTGTCACTATTGCAGCTCCCTCTAGCAGTCATCATTTCTACCCGAACACTTTTAACAAATTAACAATACTACGAAGCAAAAATTATCTATACTGAAGTGATAAGAGTGGAAGCCCCTTAAGGGGAATCTAGTGTGGACCGCAATGGAAAACCTCGCATCAGTCTCGCGCTAGACAATTGGCGAGACGGGCAAAAGAACCGTAAATGGCCGCTTCTTCGCGCGCGGCAACGAACCTTTCTTCAATTTGCACTACCCTTTCGACTGGAACATCGAATTTCATGTAGACAAGGACATGGTAGACACTTATGTCTATTTTTGGTCATACATTGTCTATTCTCGACCAATACCACCTAAAATCGTCGTCATAGCGGGCGCGACGTCGCACGCGACGCCCACTGGCGCGGCGAATTGCGATTCTCTTACCACATACCCAGAAAGTTGTGAGATAAGGAGCGCCAGGGCTCAAGATTGCTAAGTGGCTCGGTCTGAACGTAAGTGACTTCGTCCTGCGTTAGCTTCTGTCACACCGCTAGTTCGTGTGCTCTTGCTACTCTAGCCTGGTCTCTCGCCTAAGATCCCAACAAATCATCACCCTTCTCTCGGAACAAAGGGAGCCTAATTTAGGGCGCTCTCGACGGTTTTCTCTTTTTCCTTCACGGCCAGGTCTCCCTTGCTTGTGCACTTTTGTTTTTTTAAATGCCTCTCCCTACGACGACGACGCTTTCCACTGTTAGTCACTAGATGCGCCTTTAAGGTCACAGTTCCAGTCCCAAAAGTAACATAAAACCTACGCAAATTCCAAAAAAAGTCAAACTGGAGAAGCAAAGAACCTGCAATAATTTGTAAACTGAACTGGCTCGTTCCCTGTCGGCTAGTTTGTTTCTTTTACCACCCCATTAAAGTTAATGAGGCGACGTTCAACATCTGACCAGTCACTGTACAGCCGAAATTGTCAACAGTAGTGGCTACGGTTGTGGACATATCGGACAACGAAGGAGACAAGAATATCGCCTAGCTTTCAAGTGAAAAGCACAACACTGCACCGAAGGAAAGGCAGAAGCGCAACTTCAGGTACCAGGAGGGAAGGTGGGCAATGGCAGTGATGCTGTCTAAAGTGCGCACAGTGCAAAGGTCGGCGCAGTTCGGCGACGGGGGGGGGCATATTGCACTGGGTATGTGACAAGAGAATCGTAATTCACCGCGCTGGTGGGCGCGTGCAACGTCGCGTCCGCATGACGATGGTTTCAGGCAGTAGATGGCGACAACAGGCAATTCAGAACCGAAAATAGTCATGAATGTCTACGATGACGGGTCTACATGAAGTCCGGTGCTCCATCGACAGGTTAACACGAGTTAAGAAAACGCCGCGCCCATCGCCGCGCGCGGCGGAGCGGCAAATTACGATTCTCTTGCCCGTCTCCCTATTGCACTTTCGCAGATTCACTAGTTCCGAATCACTTGTCCCACTCTGGTGGAACTTGTGAGCTTTTGTGAAGCTGAAGCAACGCTAAAACCGTCAACTCTTGTAAGCTCATGAAGTAACTCTCTAGAAGGCTCGACACGTCGATACAAAGTAGCCAAAGTGCAAATTGCCCCCTCCCCGCCGCCGAACTGCCCCCAAAGGTCAAACTTCGGATTTAAAGACACATGGTACGCTCAAACACATTAAGGGTGTATGAGACTAACAGCCCCCAGCTGTCGATGTGTCGTGGTTTCCCCGCCCGAAACTGCACGGGGGTCCTAGTACGGGACCGTGGGAAAGGCTTATTCCTTGCTACACCGCCCAAAATTCACCGCGCGCAAGTTGCATTTTGGGCGGTGTAGCAAGGAATAAGCCTTTCCCACGGTCCCGTACTCGGACCCCCGTGCAGTTTCAGGCGGGGAAACCACGACACATCGACAGAGCTGGGCTGTTAGTCCTCATACACCCTCATGTGTTTGAGCGTACTCATGGTGTCTTTAGAACCATACTCTGTGGACCTGGCTGCTCATCCCACACTAAGCAGTTACATAGGGTCTCGATAAGGAAGGCTCCTCTCTTCAGCATTTGTGGGTACTAACCAGCGTAGTGTCTTGCTCTGCAGTTTCCTACTTACATAGGAGCCTCAGGTAACTCTTCAAGGAATTGTCCCAAGCAACGTTGTACTTCATCAGATTCGGAAGATGGTACCAGGTAAGGTGGCAGCAAGTAGTGGTGCCCCTACCGCGCTCAGAGTCCAATGATCGAACTTCGAATCGGCCTCGCAGGGTCCTACAGAGTCATTTACCTTTCTGGACTGTCTTCGCAACTCACTGCACAGGCATATTCGAACACCACTGAGATCTTGGAATGCCCGAGGCAGTACAGTCAACTAGAAATTGCTATAGATAGGAATTTCTATTATTATTCTATTTCTGTTTCTATTATTATTTCCTACGAACAAAAAAAGAGAAAAATAGACAAATTCAACGAGTTACTAGTTTGCGAACGTTCTGAGGGGGCAGTATTTACACAGAGTGGGGAAAGCACTTATGAGAACGATGAAGTCAAAATGTGAGCCGTGGGTTCAGGTTCCGCTCCACATCAAGACTTTTGTCCATTACTCTGCGTTCTTGTGATGACATCAAAGTTAAATGACACTGCATTCCAAGCATGAAGCCACAGTCCGCATTGATCGTATGGGCGGAGCTGCGCGTACCATTATGCTTTTTCAATTTGTCATTTGATTTGATTTGATTTGATTTATTATCGGTACAAACAATGCCAACTCAAAAATAGAACGTATTGCGAACTAATATTTCGATAACCCATGAACAATGGGATGGAGAGAAGAAAAAATTGATGTAAGCTTTCTTCTTCTTCAGCGGAAGTGGTACGGTAAATCTCCAAGACGTGTAGGATCAATAGGTCTAGCGGGGACAGGGTTCGGCGCCCCTAAGCAGGCGCAGCGTGGCGCCTTTTCCAAGGAAGGTACGCTTATAGCGCCCTATTAAGCTGCAACATACCGCCCGGACACCCACTGCACCCAGCCGCGCACACAATGTCTACAATCGCCTGACGCTCATATTGCTTCATTTGCTAAGTAAAATATGAAGCGAAGGGATTGGAAAGAAGCGGCTGCGTGTGCTGCATGGATATAGATGTGCATACAATGCAGCCGTCCAGAATTATTGGCAGCGAATGCCAATAACTCGCGACCGAAATTGCTCGCCTTGAAGTCCTTCTTCACAAGACTTTCTCTCACAGGTTTTTGACCGTTTACTCCGCGCTTTTTTGGCAATCTCGCCACTATGTAATCACCCTTCTACCAGCTCCTAACCCTGGGCACCGAAATCCACCATGCTGCTATTGCCGTTTAAGACGGTAAAGAAGGCATGACGCGTACCATGGGGAAGGCACAGTAGCTTGACCGGCTCTTAGAAAGGTGGGCAATGGTGCTCGAATATGAAAAACACCTTAAGAAATACCCATAATAAATGCAAAATAAGGAATTCAACGTTTGTGGAGAAGCATTGGCGAAGTAGAAAGATGGAAATGGCTATGATTAGAAGCTCTACTAGAAGAAATTGCAGGCGTAGTTCGAAGGGGTGGGGGTGGAGGAGCAATTTGGCCCTTGCTTACCTTCGTATTGACCTGTCGAGCCATCAAGTGAAGACTTGTAAAATTTTGTGAAGCCACGAAACTGTACCAGGCAAAGTTTGTGAGACCACCTCGTCACTGGTAATGTCGTGTTCCATGAACTATTGATGAGGTCCCAAAATTAAAACGAGATTTTAATCAGAAGCGAGACTTGTGCACTCGGAGGTAGTGAAGATAAAGTGCAAAATGCCCTCTCCCCCCACCCACCCCGTGGTCGAACTGCGCTAAAATTGCACCTCTCCTACAAAATGGGAGCAGTTTTTAAAGGTTGAAAATTATCAAGGGAACGAAATGTCACAAAGAATCTGTCAAACGACCATAACCAAGGAAACTTTCAAGAGGAATCATGAGAGGCTAATCCATCACTTACTTTGATGTTGAAATGTCCTAAAAAGCTATCGTATTTCTATGTAACAAATTCGATTTTCTTACAAAATACTTCCTCTTGAGAGAACGAATATGGCTGGCTAGCTCTCTTTCAGTCGTAGCAATACATTTTCCGATTAGTGTTCTTTGTAATGGACGTAATGTGGGGTAATGATGGTGATAAACGACTGTCGTCGAATGGGTAGGATTTTCTAAGCCAATGGGATTGTTGTCCTTTACGGGTCATGGTCGTTCTAAAATCGCGGTCATGATCGTTGAACTTTATCGGCAAGAACGAACGTAACTAAGAATGGACATTTATTTCCGTAAAAGAACCGACATCTTTAGGGAAGTCGTAGGGCCGCCGATTATTGCCTGAGCGTTATGAGATGGGCGTGTCGAAAACCCAGCGTTCGCTTGCGGACACTAAAAAGCGCGAGATAATGGAAACGTACTCGTCCAGACCCGATTGAACAGTGATTAGTTGCACCTCACCGACGTACAAGAAAGGAATACAAAAGAAACACTTTTGGAATCTCGTTTGCAATGGCGGTTTGTAAAAAGTGGGGGCAAGAATAGAGTACTGCTACGTCAGAGATCGCCAATAAGAGGGAGGGATCGTATTTGGTCTCTGAAGGAAGAAGGGTCGTACTTACTTTCAAGAAAGATGTTTTCGGTCGTTCACTTGTCGGAGGTTTTCCTGTTTCAAGTGCCGTGTTCTCGAGGGAAAAGGGAAGAAGAAAAAGGGAACTTTGTAAAAAAGGTAGTGGTAGGGAGATAGAAGTTACCCACATCATCGTTGGGGATTCCTCAACAGTAGGTCATACTAGTTTTAAGAAAAAAATTTTTTGATAGTTGATTTTTCTTGTTTCAGGGACGCTACGAAAAGGGGGAGTCGTATCTACTCGTTGTTGGGATTGGGGGATTGTATGTGCCTTCTGGCCTTTTGAGAGAGTCGTTGACTTTTCGTATTTTTCCACCCCCTCCAGCTCGACGCCAGAATTTTCAGGGAAAGTAGGAAAATTCCCGGAAATTCTAGAAAAACTTGTAATAAGCTGGGGAGTTCCAAGAAAGTGGCTAGGATGGGGGAAAAAGTCGGCGGGGTTGGGCTCAGCTAAATGTGTTAGCCCTGTAGGGGAATTTAGAAAGATGGTAGACCGCTAGAGGGATGGAGAAGGGGTTGTAAAAGAGGATTCAACATTGGAGTGGGGCAGTAGGTGCCCTCGGATCGCTGCACTCGTCAGCTGCTTTGTTCCCGGGTTCGAGTCAGGATTCTCGACAAGAGTCGTGTAGTCTGCGTGAAACGTGTCATGTAGCCTTCACTGTTCTGCCGCTTTGGTGTAAAGATTTGTCGGGCTACCTCGGGTCAAGGACAACCGCTTAGTATGTATTTCAATAAGGCGTTGTCAAACAAATACAAAAAAGCCGCTCTGAAAATTGAATGAACCTGGAATCGATTCTAGCTAGCTCATAATTAAGGGAAAATCTTCGTTCATTTCAATCTTCAGTGACCAAAATATCCTGGATAAACAATAAGTGACGCTTTCCCTAATGGAACTCCGTTTCCGGGTGGCTACTTTTTTATCCACTCCGTTAAGTGGGTCCAATTTCCAAAGCGAAAGTAGGCGAGAAGAAAACGAAATTCCTCTCATCTCGCTGAAAATTTTTCAGGTATGGGTCTGGATAGGCTAATGTGGCGCGCTCAGATATTGGTTCAAAATGGCGGAATATCGAATCTGTTACTTCGTCACTTCTGATCGCGGAATTTGCCTTAGCAAGAAGTTTGCGGAGGCGGAGGTGGTGTAGTGACAAGTGGCGCGCTTACCACTCGCGCGGTCCTGGGTTCGAATCCCAGGTCGACACCCGCCCAGGCCAACCAAGCCTTCTACCCCCCCCGGGGACGGTAAATTGGTACCAGATTCGTCTGGGAGGATAAAACACTGACTTGTACATCGGCTGGCCCCCGCAAGTCATTGTATAGGCCACATCGCATTCAATAAGCCACTACGATTCTGAATGGAAGTAGAATGCGTGCCGCATCCCACAAAGGGATTGATTAACGGCGAAGACTTTATCCTTTTTATCCTTTAAGAGGTTTACGATCGTCATTCTAAGCAAAGTGCAATAAGAACATTGAACAGAAGGGTAATAAGAGGAAAAATGGACTCAATAGTGTGACAGCGCTGCCCCTGAATAAGTGTGGTCAAAAAGTACCGACAGCACTTGTAGCCCAAATTTCTACTGGTGACGTTTCGGGCCCAAACCCATACCCAGATCAGCTGAAAGCTAGTGCTGACACTACGCAACACAACCAACGCATGCATATGTCATCAGCGAGAGTTTGGAACATATGAGCTACTGCTCCATTGTTAAATGCAGAGGGATGAGGATTGCTGGGGGCGGGCGGTTTCGGCAACGTCATTGGTTGAAAGCTGAATAGGATCCGGCCGAACACTCTCTCGGAGCTCTTCCACCAGTGACGCTAGCAACAACCGCCCGCCTCCAGCGATAGAGCCCATAATTACCATGACAAACCATGATATTACAATGACAACCTTGTTCTTCAGATTTTGAGCAAGATTTCGATCGACATTTCTCTCGAATTGATAGTTAGATCGGTTGCTTGAACACTTTTATCTAGGATTCCCTCAGCACGAATCTGACCCCTTAGACACGGGTTTGATCTATTGAGCTCGGAGGTGGCATTATCTTAGCGCAGAAATCCAACGGTTGTAAAGATAACGCCACGAACGCTAGCTTCTTTAACCTGCGCCTATAAGGGTAGATGCCATATCACCAAATGGAGGGGGCGTGGCTGCGTGTTCCATTTAAACATGGCGTAGGATATGTTGT
>MU944295.1:0-13862 GCA_036418165.1 Cooperia oncophora | reverse complement strand
AAAGGGGTGTAAGACTGGTTCCACGTTATTTGCTCAAAAAACACCCGCCGCCGCGCGAGACGCCGCGACGCGATGTGCGCGACGTGACCTGACTTGCCGACGATAGAATCGCCCGGGTCCCGTATAAAACTGCCTCTGAACCCTCGCAACGAGGGAACATCCGGTTAACAGAAACCCTGCAAGCCTTTCCGCTCCCCAATACATACAATATGTACATCCTAGCGCTTTCCCTTCATTTCAAGCGAGATTCGATCCAGACTTCGACCTCTAGTTTATGCGTGCAGTAGCGGCTCAACTTGTCCTCAACCACAAACATAGCAGAAGCAGCGAGCATAATTCAGTACGCCCAGGTCACGGCATCGCGCGCTACCGACTCATGGATTATAATGAACTGGACCCTGGCGTGAATGCTGCGCACGTGACATCATTTGTAGCGCCTCTTTCGTCACCTTTGTCGCAATCGGATCACTTTAACTACTCCCGAATGGCCCGAGAGGAGGGATGGGGTAGCCTGCAATTTAGTGTCATCTTTAGATCAACCTGTAATTATTGAGGGGAGCGTGAGCTCTAGGGTGGGTGAAGCTCTTATTATTCATGAAAACTTGAAATACCCAAGCAGGTTACCCACCCAGACTTAAAAATTACAAGTTACTTCAGCGCTGACGCGAAATCGCATACGGCTAGTATTTCGATTTCGCGCCACGGAGTCCCATAGCGCCTCGCGGTTCAACATAGTTCAGAAGTAAAGTCAGTCAGTAATGGCCTCGAAGAATTGTACTGCATTAGTTTGTAGTTTCGTGATAGAGAGCTCATACGTCTAGGCTCGTACGCGCTCGTTAAACCCTGAACAAAGTCGGACCAAATACCGTCTGCAAACAACGATTGGCATGCTTGAGTACTGTACAAACAATCGAAGTTAAAGTTAAAGGGAGGAATTGAATGGGACGATGTATGAAATAAATAACTCTAATTAATAAAAACAATAGTAAATAAATATGTATGATATACAATAATTAATATGATCATGTAATGTATAATAATTGAATATATAATATATAATGAACGATCAAATAATAATACTGATAACATAAAATAAATAAAAAATAGATTTGATGAGACCACTATGGACTGAAGAACCAGTGCATGTCATGCCTTGGGGATATTCAGCGCAGGCGTATTATAGTCCTAGAAAAAACTGTTTTGCGGTGTGCTGGTTTTTTTTTTTTTCTCCGTTTTTTTCCCCTTTTGCAATATGCGCTAATGCTGCTTTCTTGTGGAAAAATTGACAAAATCCTGGGGGAAAAAAGCTCCGAAAAAATGGTAGGAAGTTGGGAAAATTCAGGTGTATGGTAGGGAACGAAGAGTGGAAAGGGTAGGAGAGCACCAGAGAGAAATTTTCGAGGGAGGGGTCGTATTTTGCGAAAAAATCCCCTATGGGCAGGACGTGCCCTGTGAAGAAGAGCATGTAATGACATCAAGAAATTCAGGAATGGGGCGGGGGTGCGGGGGGGGGGAATCAGGCATGGGGCCACTTGGCCAAGGGTGTTCGCAATCTCAATCCCGACGGAGGCTCAAGAAAATAAAGAATAATTGACAACCAAATCAAGAATGTAATGGACCGATATTTGACCCTGCGCGATTTTGCAGAGAAATACATGAACAAAGCTAAACGGGAAAAAACTGAAATGTATCGGAGTAATACACGCGCTCCGTTGTTCATTGTGACAGTGCATTATTGATCGATTTCCCGTGTGTCTACAACTTTGTATACCTTGTCATATCGATTGTATCGATCGGTGAGATGTGAGAGTATATGCGAATGATGGAGAGATGTGAGACATAGCTCGTTCGTGTAGAGGGGGTTATTTGGATGGGGGACGCGCACAGGGTTTGCTTAAGACCGGTCGGTCACTCATATCGCCCTCTGCTGCCTCGTTCTCTCATTTGCATATTGTTCTCGTATTCCTGCACACCCTCCCACCGTTGTTGTCAACGTATATACGTATCCCAGGTGCCTGGTCAGGTTTAGCGCGATTCATCATTGATCGTCACGGAGGTCGCCTTGTGGTCAGCTGTGGGCCATGGTGGCATTATTGCACTTGTAGTACATGCTTGACAAGTAATTTACTCTGTTATTGCCATCGAAATTGTCTGTTCAAAATCCAATTTTCCGCTTTGAATTGCTATTTAAGAGATGATGTAGTAGGAATAAATACGTTGTAATATCTACTTACTTTACCGCTCGATGTTGATCGTTATTTAACATATTTTTGTTGCTGGTAGAATGCAGGCGATCATTGTGTAAAGCACAATGGGGTCGTATTTGGCCGCTAGAGAGGAGGATCGTGCTTTGCTAGGAGTAGAATTTTCTGTTTGTTGATTTGTTTTCCTGCATTTCACGTGCACTGTATAGCCCCCTCCCCCCCTTCTCCAGCAGAAATAGCGGCAAATAGTAATAGTTTCTGGTAATTTCAGAGAAGTCTACCAGCGCGTGCGGTAGTTGAAGGAGGGGGGGGGGAATGTGCGAAATTCGACCCCCTTATTTCGAAATTTTATGTTCTAGTAAGACCTCTCCCCCTCATGCCGTATCCTACCTACTTCTTCCTGAATTTTCCGAGCTTCCTACAACCTTCCAAAGTTGTTTCCAAGAATCCCCCACTTTTTTCTCTTGAAAAACCTGCTTGTGAGCGAGGAAGGGGAGTATAGCGCACCTGAAACAGGAAAAGCCGAGAACAATCAACCACCGAAATATTCAAGAACCGAAAACATTTTTTTGAAAAGCAAATACGACCCCTCGCTCTAGCAACCAAATTTTGCCACTCTCTCCAGGGATCTTCAAAGTACGACGTGCTTTGGTGCCCACCTCACTCCACGGCAAATTTCGGGAACAATTTGGTGAGCCGAAGTTGTTCCGTGGAAGGAGGTCTTACCAAGGGAAAAAAATTCTCCCACGTGGTGGTATGCCCTGGCTATTTCGGCGCGGTATCATAATTATGGACTATTCTTAGTTTCATTTTTATCCTGTCTTTTAAAATTTTGACCTTGGGCAACGTTCATTGTTGAAAGGCGCTGGGAGGCGGATGTTCCCAAAAGGCGAGAACTTTAGCCCGAGCTTTGAAGGGAAAAACACTTTGGAGTGGGTAAACTGGGTCCTTTGGACGGAAATGGTTCTCGCACTTCGTAGGAAATTGTCACCTTAATCCCGGAGTTCCGCCTGGAAGGGGGCATTTTGCACTTTCGCTGCTTCCCATTGTCGTGTCAAGTCATCCTGTACAGATTTGTGAGATCTTGTAAAGCTATAAAGTGGTAGCAGTCAACGTTTGTGGGCTACCTGTCAACCTTTATAAGGCCATGATCACGACAAATGGAGCAGTATGAGTGCAGAATGCCCTCTCCCTTGGCTAACTGCACCGGTTTGTCTACCTCGAAGTCTCTGCCAACTTTTCAAAATAACCCTATATGTTCGACGGGCGCTCATATTTCTTCTACTATTTTTTGGCTTCAATCGAGGCATCTTATTTTCTAGAAGGTAACTTTTCAGAGTAAAAGCGTTCTTTTTGCTTTGAGCGTAGCGAATTTCCGCTGGGACAAACTTCTTTTTTTTCCTTACCCATCTGCTTGGTTTTGATTTTTGGAAATTTCAAAATACGTTAGTATCTGTTTCTGGCTTGCGGAATGTTCAGAGCATGCGCTTTGGTATTCCCGGGGAAAGTAGAGGTTACTTCTGAATTCTGCACCTTTCTTTTTACACATGCCTCCCTTCTGTAATTTCACACTTCAATCTCCAACCCCTCGGTACCTTTTAGACAGTTAATTTGAATGTACCGAGTAATGTTTCTATCTACCCGTTCTCACTGGGGATTACAAGTATTCTTGAGGAGTTGAAGTAGAATGATATTGCAACGAAGTGAGGCATTTCAGTGGAGACCACACTAAGAGTTCAAGCTATGACCAATGCTTCAGTTTACTATAAACGTCTTGAAAAAGTGCTGAAAGTGCTACTCATCTGGTTCTCAACAAGACATCCCTTTGAGAAATGCCATCGGTTGACATTTCCTCAGACAGGGCACTTCTTGCCGTTAGAGAATTTTCGCACGACATAGATCCCCGGTCACAGGATTCGCTCCTCTGTCTACACTACACCTTGGTTCAATTTTCCCATTTACACTACCATCCTTCTTGGACCTTCCTCCTGTAAAGCGCACTCAACAGCCAGGAAAACGAAGAGATCACCAGTCCTTTGGCAGTCATTTGACTCCCTACCCTAAGCGACTAAAATACCAACCCCCTCGGCGGGGGTCCCGACCTGCGGCTTCTCCTGTCCACAGGCTCCTTGCTCCTAGGCTTGGGCACGAATGCCCATCTCCCTGACTTTACTATGGTTTTTTTTTCGCATTTTTCACCCCTTATGCACCAACATTCCGAAAAACCCCAGAGGAATGATCGTAGAATAGGGGTCGAATCGCCACTTCAGGAGATCCTCGGCGGTCGGTTTTGCTTTGATCCCCAAAGGACAGAGCCATTTTCTCCCGATGGAATGTTCTTGATTGTTAGATGTTACTTTTCAGGCAGCTTTGTACGTCCCTGGCACGTAAATTTACTATTTCTGATAGTTCATAGGAGCTGTCCACAGCGCACATCGTTGTTGGGATTCCCCAACAGGGGGGATCGTATTTGGTAGCTGCGGAGGAGGGCTCGTATTTGGGTCGAAATTTTTTTTGATAGCTGATATTTCTTGTTTCAGGGACGTTATAGAGGATGGGTCTTTTTGCCCTTTTGACCCTCTGTGAAAGGTTGCTGGGTTTTTCCTGTTTCATATGTAGTATATACCCCACTAGCTTTTGGGGAAAAGTGGGAAAATCTAAGAGATGGAAGAAAGGTGGGGGCTGACGTTCATAATTTTCATCCTCTCCGTTTTTTTTTCAGTTTCACATGGCTGTTCATCGCGCCTCCCCCGACCAAAATCTCCAGCGAACGATGTGCCCTGGCTGTCTACTCTTCCCATTCGACGGCTGTTGGGGTAACTTCTGTAAAGGTAACATTTCTTTAGATCAAGACAGAATAGGCATTATCGTACCTTAATCCGCACGAACCATTGCCACAAAAGCATCCCATACCCTAGAAAATCAGCGCTCCAGGTATCAATGAAAGCGTTGAAACAGCCTATTTCATTAGATATCGTGTTTCAAGAGCAAATTCATTTGCGTTATATTTTGCATGACATGGCATGATTCGATCGAACTGGCTTCAACCGGTATCGTTATTGGAATATTGAAAGCTATTTGATGGTTTTATAGTAAACATCTTACGGTCCATGTGCTAAGCAGACTTGTTTTGTGATATGTTATTACTATTGATACATAGTTAACTTGCCTATGACTGCGCTTTGTTTGTTGTGTCTGATAGGTTCCCCTATGGAACCATTTGAAACGTTGAGTTACCTGAATAGGTTTTTAGTCCACAGGCACATTCGAATAAGATCGATCTGCTGAAATTGAGAGAATAAAACCTAAAAATGCAAGTGTTTAAAGTTTTTGTCAGGTTATCTCAACTTTTTTCCGGGCGCTGTTACGATAAGGTGGAACATTTTTGTGTAATAGTTCGTTAGTTACAGTAATGCCAGTTTTACCGAAAATGTCCGTTTGAGCTGCCAGATGGTACTGGCCTCGTTTCTACTAAGTATTAAAAGTTGGGAGGGGAGCGGGTGGGCAGTATGAAGAAATGGTTGTAAGGCAGCAGATGGACATTTCGCGTATAGTCAAGGGTGAAGGAACTATCACTTTGTTGTATGGCGTAAGGGTTATCTAGTTTTTGGGACTGAATCTGGATATACTTGTTCTAAATTTTATAAATTAAAGTATGGCGCAGTTTCATATGGCTTGGAGAGAGGAGAGAGTTCATTTTCAGCAACTTTTCGCCAGTTCATTTGGGACTAAATTAGGCTCCCCTTGGGGCTTTGTTGGTGCGAATTCGTAAACTTTCATAGTAACACAGAAGAGCACTGTCTGTACAAGGGGTGGGGAGCGTTTTCGCTTTTGCTAGTTCATTTGGGACCGAATTGGTTTCTACTTATGAGTATGTTGTTATTAATAGTCCTGAACTTCAATGAAGGAAAAAGTCTTCGCCGTTGATCAGTCCCTTTGCGGGATGAGGCACGCAATCCACTCTCATTCTGACTAGTGGTGGCTTATTGACTGCGATGTGGCCTATACAATGACTTGCGGAAGGCCAGCCGATGTACAAGTCAGTGTTTTATCCTCCCAGACGAATCTGGTACCAATTTACCGTCCCCGGAGGGTAGAAGGCTTTGGTTGGCCTGGGTGGGAGTCGATCCGTGAATTGAACACGGAAAGTGTTTGGCGTGCCACTTGCCACTATCCACCTTCGCCTTGTAATATTTTATAACAAAAAAATGGCTGTTGTGCGGCTTAGCAGGCGAACGGGGGAGGGGGGACTTTGCACTTTCGCTGATTCCTTTTGTTAGATCTTGATGACTAACCGTCAAGTCTTGTGAAGCTGTGAAACGGTGCAGGTGATCCGGTTTGCTTACGAGAATTTGCAAGCCTCTATAGGACAGCTTCTACAGGCTTCGCTAGCAATGAGTACCGTTTTGTGCCCCCACTAATTGTAAGCCGTATAGCCTCAGAAAATGTTATAAAGGCTTAAAGGTCAAAAACAATACACCTCTGTCCCCCGCCCCTCGCCTCTAAACCCAACAGCGCATTTTTGCTGTTGTCAGAGTTTGGGACAATCAATGAAAATCTGGTCCTAAAGGGGCCCCAATTCAGTCCCAGAGGAACTATTGAAAGTGCAAAACGCACCCCCGCTGAGTGAAATAGCGCCCATTTGTGTTATAATAAAAGTTCTGGAAAATTAATACCAATCTAGTCTCAAGGGGAGTCCAATTTAGTCCCAGAGGAACTACCTTCTCAGCATCCTTGTTCCGATTCCTGCCATTTTCCATAGCTTTCAGGAAATCGGAACGTATGGTACTCTTGTAGATGGAAAAACTTGAGTGAACCGAACTTGAACATTGTCCGCCTTGGTGTTTTCACCATTCACCCATCGCCATATGGTTGTCAATCACATGGAAGAATAGCGCAAGGTTTCTAATTGCCGTTGCCGGCTAAGCTGTTCGATCGGTTGGAAATCCTTCATTTGATTCTGAGACCAACGAGTTCAGTTACATAAGACGCCTTTATAACGCCGTGTTGTTACGCCTTTGCAAGGTTCCATCAGGTTATGTTCGTATTAGCTATATATCCAGCAAATAAGAACCGGAAAACTTGTCAACGAGTACTCCTCTCTCTCTCGTTTACAGCTGCTACGTATCACTCAAGTGATGGGAATGTTCTGCGCCCGGCTAAGTCAACGAACACGCTCCCACTTCTCAAATTCCACACTCATCGATTTTCGCTTTTTCCTCTTTATTTCCTCACATTGCTCTTTTACAAGAAGCTTTGCTGTATACGCTAACATGACCCCTCCACACCCTGAACTCCATCTATAGAGCTTTACTTGTACCTAAAGGACGCATTCCGCCATTATCTACTTGGCAGAATCCGCTCCCCGTTCATGATCAGCAGAGGCGCAGCCGCACATAAAGCTGCGTTTATACTTTGCGGCAGCGTAGCGTAGCGCTTCCAGCGTACGCCAGCGGCAGTGTCGGGGAAAGGATAGATATCGATCTAGCGTTCCCAGCGTCACCAGCGTACGCTAGCGCACGCTAGCGTAGCGAGGGCACGGGAAGCATAGCTATCGATCTAGCGCTCCCAGCGTTTCACGAGCGTTTCACTAGCGTTTGCAGCGTCAGGCAAACGCTAGCAGGGCTAGAGAGTATAGAAGAGTAGGAGAGTAAAAATACTCTCCTACTCTTCTATACTCTCTAGCCCCGCCGCTGGCAAACGCTAGCGAAACGCTAGTGAAACGCTCGTGAAACGCTGGAAGCGCTACGCCAGGCTACGCTACGCTGCCGCAAAGTATAAACGCAGCCTAGTGTACTAGTTCCCACTAGAAACTGAGGTATAGGGACGCCAAGGGCTTATGAGTGAACTCTAACCACGCCTTGCTCAGTCTGGCTCCACCCATAATGTACTAGTATCCACCTATATTTCCAGTATGTCAATGTGCGTTATCACCTGTGCAGAGCACAGTATTGCGTTGCTCACATTTTGACTGTCTACGCCCCGCCCCACTTTTTTATCGGTACAATTTCTTCCAAAGCTTCTTGACCTTACCCACCCCTCGAACTTACCATCTCGACTTTTCGAGAAAATTTGCCCGCAATTGGGGGGGGGGGAGGATGATCGGTAGACACCTTCGCCGTCAAACGGGAGGGGGAGTAGACACGTCCTATCCTCTATTACCTCCCGGAAATAGTAGCCTTGTCGCGCGTAAAAGGGAGAAGTCAGCTGTCAGAAGAAAATTTCCTAGGCCAAAGCGGGGTGGTGGGTGGGTAGACACCTCCGCCGTCAAGCGGGAGGGATGGTGGAGGGAGGGAAGGGGGGGGGGGGTAGACATCTCCTATCACTTCCTAGAAAGCGTAGTCTTGTTGCGTCCCTCCCTGTCCAGCAGCTAGATAGGACCCCCAGTTGTGTTTTACGCCATAGATGTTGTGCCATGGCCAAGCGTCTTCGCGCCTGAACTATGTATCCGCCACCTGCTCGTCCAATGCTGAATCTCATCTGGGCCTCTTTCACGGCGCTTTCTACGCTTCGTTCTGCTCTCATCTATACATTTGGGCCTATGGACACCTACATATCCCTTTTTGAACCCCAAGGGACAGGAATCGCTATTGCGAAATGTGTCTTTAAACCCTTGACATAGCCGAACGCGTCAAGTGGGTGACACTGCGTGTAACCTCTCTTCTTCCGCTCTCACTCATCCTCTTTCCCCGTCGAATAGCCGACTGTTTTAAATGACGTGAAGTGTTCTCATCCAAAACACTCCCATTAAATACCAATCCGCTCTCCCTTCTTTTCACTGGGTCAAGCATGACCCCACCCCCCCCCCGAGTTGGCTATCTCTCGGCGCGCTTGACCTCCAACATCTGTGGTCCCTATAATGTCTTTTGTTGTTCATGTACGATGACTTATGTGTTCGAGGGTCGACCGAGAAATGAAACGAACTGATCGATGATTCATTTTCTCCACTTTCACCGTTTTTTCCCGATTTTCTTTTTACATCTGAACATTCCTAACTGACATCTCATCCATCACCTTTCGCCCTTATTTGTCTCCATTTGGCAAACCGATTCGGCGAACTGTCCGTTCGTAGACATGTCTGACATTTTGTTTCGAAATGTTCACAACGAATATCACGACTCCTGACCCACGTTTCTTAGGACGATTTCGGAATAGAGAGATCTGCGCCAAATTGAAGTATAAGAACATCTCAACGCGAATCTCATTAATGGGAATGTCTTCAGTTGTAAGAAATGGGTGATCTATTCAAATCCCACTGAGGTCTGTGGGTTTTTGTGAGGTTGATACCGTTTCAATATGTCTTGTTTTGCCGGAAATTGGCATTCCTTGAATGTTTGCCCTCAGAATTAAACGCGTTGGAGACAACCGTACAGTGGGGCAGTTTAAACACGCTTTTCTACTCATTATTCCTAACGAACCTTCCGCCCTTTGTTCAGCTGTTCTTCTTAGTGGTCTGACTTCGCTGATTAGACCTTTCATGTAGCAGGGCACGTTCAAACGTCGCAAAAAATTCTGCAAAATACAACCCATTCCCCCTCAACATTTCCCTCTCAAAATTTCCTTTTCTAATTGTACGACCACCTCTCACTTTACCTTATCCCTCAGTCCGCCTATGTTCCCCAACTTCTCAGTTTCCTAGCAATTCTTGGTTTTTTTGCCGAAGTACTTCCCCAAAACTACCGCCCAGCGGGGAGGAGGGGAGGGAGTGTATAAAAGCGCCAGATACGAGAAAAGCCGAGAAAAACGATCAATCGAAACGACCTTCTCATAGGCAAATATGGTCCCGTTTCTTCCAGCGACCCCCCTCCCTCACTGGTTATCCCTAATATTCGACTTGCTCGGTGTCCATTACAAATGCAGGAACATATCGGGTGCAGGAACATGGATTTTGGTGTATACGGCCGCTACCAAAAGCTACCCTGTCGAGCGGAAGGGGAGTATGATGGATAGAGACCTCCATCAACTATCAGGAACACTCCGTCACTAAGTCGAGGCAGGGAACAGCATCGCGATGGGTGAAATGGCGGTGTCAGTACGACCCCATCCGGAAATCAATCCGCTAGTACGGTCCCTTCCACAACCCCGTGTCACCTTACCAAGTTCTTCCTATTGCATACCAGTTTTCCGAAAACTTTACCAGTTTTTCCCAAAAAAATAGCTCGAGCGGGAAGTCCTTTCCAATCAACTATTGCAATTGATGGTTATATAGAGGTTTTACGGAGGGAGTGTGGGACTAACACCGGAGAAAATCCCTCTCGCGGCTTGGGAAAGTTTCTGTCAAGACGACGTACGACCCCCCCCTCCACGGTTAAAGGTTCTCCAAACGATGCTGTACTCTGACTCCAGAGCAGTTAGAGCGAGAGAAGTCAACAGAGCTGTTAACCCTTTAGTAACCCACTCTTTGGAATCAGGTCAGTTTTTCAAAGACTTTTCTCCGAGGAGGTGGAAAACAATTTGTCTTGAGCTACAGATGCGGGCGCTAAAGTACTTCAAGACGAATATCGCCGAAAATTCGTCCTTATGGTTAGTTTCACTCCCTGAGCAGCAAGTCATATCCACTTGGCACGAATTCACCTGGGTCCCGCAACTTTATTGATTCTTCCACTATGATATGCCCGGACAGCACGATCACACGGGACAACGATGACGCGAATTTAGAAAGTGTTTTCTTTCTCTTCAAGGCATTGAGCGTTTAGCATGAGCATATTTTGCAGAGAAACGACTGGATAGGCGTTAATACCATTCTTGAACGTCATTCCCAGGATCCTAGTATGCGACTCAGACGATTCACTGTTCGTGTTGGCAGTGAAGTTCACATCGGGAAATCCTATTTGGCTACTCGGAGGATCGGTATAATCGCCAAAATCCCCAATGCAATGTTCCTTGTTTTAGATTAGAGAACATTCAACCAGCGGTTTGCCGTCACGGTCCTATTCGACCTTAAGCTTCTTGAAGGTAAATTCAAGGAACTATAGGAATCGGTTTATATTGAAGAGGTCTTTGGTATTTCCGCGGCAAAACCTTCACACTTTTCCCGAGTCCGTTCCATTTGAGTTCACATCGGGAAATCCTGATCGGCAATGTCCTGCCGGAGACTGAGCACCATTCTTTCATAATTAAGAGAATTGTGTGTGTGAAGTAATGCGGGCGGGCGGATGGTGTGAATCTACGCAATGAAAAGGTCTTATATCCTTTATTAGTTTCTGTTCGTCGGCGCACGTCAATGAATGAATGAACAGCTGTCCTCGGACAGAAGACCAAACGCCTTTCTTTGTCTTTCTCCTCAGGCGAAAAAACATGCATCGGAAAACTAAGAATGGGACATATGGCGGGGTCTCAGAGAAAGGCCACATCATCGCTTTTCATGACTACCGTTTACAATTGCCAAATTCGCGCATGTTCTTCAATACCTGCTTCTCATCCTAATTTACAAGTATATCCGTTTGAACGGTCCTGCCGCTCACGGAGTCTGCTGCCGCATAGCCTCAAAAACTTCACGGCGTCTGCTGCCGCATCGCCTCATAAACAAGTCCTCTCTCCCTCTCTCTCTCTCTCTCTCTCTCTCTCTCTCTCTCTCTCTCTCTCTCTCTCTCTCTCTCTCTCTCTCTCTCAAGTCCTCTCCGATGAAGACCCTTGCCAGTGAATTGGTCCGGAGCTGCGATAGCACTGGCGCTTACTCCATTCAGAAGTGTATGTTAACGGGGCTGAAGGGTAATGGTAACAGGCGCGCTCCTCCCGACTTCGCCCCCGCGTTACAAAATCCTGCAGCGACACACGCTCTTTAGAAGATAGAAAACACACAGAAGTGCGAGGACGCAGGCAAGTAGCGCGCTCGGTCATGGTTAGGTGTGTGGCTCGCCGCGTACCTGCGTGGGCGGAGTCGCGAGAAAGCACCGGCCGATATCGCCTACCTCCAGCTCGTTCTGTGCACGTTTCAAGGCGCAGGAAGTGGCATCGCTGACTGCAAATCTGCCCTTTACGCCTCATCCATGGATCCTCGGAGGTTGGTGTGTTGCTGTACAGCTTGCCTCTGAGTCGAAGTCATCTGTGATCTATTGATACCCTACTCTAGTAGCAAACCTTGCCGCTGGAATGGTATGACTTTGGGTTACTGGACTGACGGTTAGGTAGAAGCAAGAAAAACTATAGGTGGGCTGAAAAAGTATTCGATAGGAGGATCGTGATTCACTTTCTGTTCCTCTCAAACGAATCCCTGACTCCCGATACTCACTTGAACCCTTAAGAATAGTTCGAGTTCTTCGTAACTCCTAGTTCTCTCTGAGTTGGTAGCCTTTGATCCAATCCCAATGTCACTTTTCACTTTTTCGACCTATCGAAAACGGCAATGTGCTGTCAAATCTTCATCTCGGCCATTTTCAATCGTTCAGAATCATCGTACATTTCCCGTTTTATTCCGATTTCTTTGTCCAACACATGATGACTCAAACAGATGTCATCGCTTGTGTTACTGGACTGTAGCGCACGTCTGCATAAAGTACTGCAAGCACTGTCTCAGCAAGGTAGGCTATATTGGTGCAGACCACCCTGAACATTTCAAAGCAGTCCCGGTTTCAAGCATGTCGTAACGTGCTTCTTTGTGAAAGTAGTCTGGTCATCAATCTCTACGAATATCTAAGCGGCTCCACATATCTCACTTTCGCCGTTTCACAATATGTAACTACATAAGACGCTGTGGCCCTTGTTAGTGGCAGTTTTGACGCCTCCCTAGTTGTCCCGCCCACTGAGGCTCTTTGACTCTTCTCTGTCTTGGATTCAGTTTTTACCCCGTGTTTTCCACTTTTTTTACAGTCAGACGCTATACGCATTGGATGACGCAAAGAAACTATTAGTGAGCCGAATGCGGCAGGATATTCCTTTGCTTGCATAGAACGAGCTGGTCCGGAGAACTCGTCCAGAGAGTCTGCCAGGCTCTTACGCAGGGTGTTCTCCATAATTTTTTTTGTTCTTCTCTAGAGAGTAACTTAGCGACTATGGGGTTTGTAATTGAACACCACTCTCCACAATTTACAATCACGGGAGTTGTCTTTGCACACGCAACCCTTATTGCACGTATTTACTAGGGGTCTACCCCCGTACGATAGTATTAAAAATGAAATGGGAAATTAAGGTTTCGCTCACCTACCCCAGAGCTCCTTTCCTCAGGCTGTGGCGAAAATCGTTATTCGTAGCTCACAAATGTTTCTTGGCAACTTCTAGCACTACATGTTGTCCATCTTGAGGAGCATTTTTAAAAAATGCCGTAGATGCACGGGTCTTCAGCCCAGAGGGCCTCTTGTGGCGGACAAATTACCGTATTCCGCTCAAACTATTGCGCCGAAATGCCCTTACTTGCTTACTTACCTCACTTACTTAGCGTCTATTTTTATTTTATCTTGATCGTTGGCTCTCACGTCTCGTCGAGAGTTTATTTATCGTAGAAGTCGCCGCTAATCGTTGATTCCTGAGCCGACCATCGTTAACACTTTAATTTTATTAGTATCGCGCACAATCGGCGAACGCACGTGTTACAACTGTCCATTACCAGTAATTTCGTGGTATTTCTGTAGAGCTAGATATAGCACTGTACAGTGTGGGCTACAACTGGTGGTGCACCAATATTTCATACGGAATTAGGAATCACATTTTAGAAATCAGTAA
>MU944280.1:0-12628 GCA_036418165.1 Cooperia oncophora | reverse complement strand
TTTTTCTCACTCTCGCTCGTGTCCGATCATATGCCAAGGTCAGTAAAAGTAACTTTATAGTAGTGGTAACAACTTCTTCGTATCATAGTCAGCGAAAACTAGTTTTGATAGATAAACAAAGACATTTTTGAAGTAGGGAGGGGGTCACGTGACTACATGAATTTCCGTGAGCTGTTTAACTCCGGACGGCAATAGATAGAGGACAGTGGTTGGCAAGGCGTCCAATGGTGCAAAAACATGCGGCGAACTGGGAATGGGTTTTTTCTGGGGTAAGAGACTCCGAAATGGTGGAACACTTCTTGAATCATTAGAGCAAAGTTGGAACGTGTGAGGTCGCAGCGATCATAAAACTTGTACCGAATAAGGAATGATCGATGGTTTCTCTGTTGGGTAGAGGCCGTTGGTTCTTGAGGCGGTGGGAGTTGCTTCTTCCGCTTGATAGTCGAAATTTCCCTAGATAGCAGAATATCATGTGAAAAGAAGAATATCGCGAAGATGACTGATATGATCTCATCGTATTCCTCATGCACAGTGAACCCATTGCATGACTCCAGCTTGTTTAGGGACCAGCCCAGTTTCGTCGACGCAGGGGGAGGGGGATTTGAGCCTTTTCACTGGTTCATTAATTCAGGTTTACAGGTCTCACTTTGGATAAAACCTGTGAAGTTTTGTGAAGCTGGAGCAAGCTCATCGAGCCACCATGGTAAAACCTGTTAACTCAAGAAAAGGCTCTCTAGATTGGTCGACACGTGGATGGGAAGTAGGAATAGCATAGAATGCCCCTCCCCCGCTCCCTTCCACGTTGCCGAACCTCCCCAAGGATGAACGCACATGTTGTGGGCACTCACTTTGGCGAAGAGTGAACGTCCCCTGGCACGGTGGGTGAATGGCAAGCTTCTCTACAGATGGTGAAGCTATAAACCGAACGTGGACTCTTGAAGCAAATTAGTGGAATCCAAACGTAGGAGTCACAAAGAGGATCCGGCGAGAAGAGAACTTTGAAGGGGTGCTTTCGCTACAGGCACGATAACTGACGAGAATAAACGATTGGTGGGAGGTGTCCTACCTTTGCTGTGATTTTGGTGACAATGGTAGTATTACCATGAGGAAAAAGTCAAGAATTTTTTCGGAAAATTTGAGGCGCAGTTGCATTCTTCAAAATTCTGTTTTACAGGTGTTCTGTGCTATATTTACACAAGTGGTACGACTGGCCTGCCAAAAGCTGCTGTCATTAGACACTACCGGTAAAGTGCTTGTTCACTTCCAACTGAGAGATCTCACTATCTCCCTCGTCGCGCACATTTCGTCAAGATTATCCGTTGACCATCACATGCAATCCTAACGTGACCTAGTAATGTCTAGAGGAAGGGATGGTCGCTGTCCTGCTCAAGAACGTTCTGCACTCTCAGTTCTTCTTGCAACTTCCTGTTGACAAACCTGAGAACTCTGTGGAGCTGGAAATGGCACAAGTGTACAAGCTTCGCTGAGAACCACTTGGTCACAAGAAGCATAAAGAACTGCTCAGCGTAGTTCGGCGACGGGGGGGGCATTTTGCACTTTCGCTGCTTCACTAGTTCCGGTTTACAAGTCTCACTCTGGTGAAACCTGTGAACTCTGGTAAATCTGGAGCAAGTTCGTCTAGTCATCATGGTAGAACCTGTCACTCTTGTGAGCTCATGAAATGGCTCTCCAAATGGATCGACACGTCGATGAGAAGCAGCAGTAGTGCAAAGTGCCCCCCCCCCTCCGTCGTTGAACTGCCCGAAACTTTCGAGCTCTGGCTTCGAACGAGGGTCCGCCCACTCCCATCGAATAAGCTTCGAGATGGCCTCATCCATATCAGTGAACACTTGGAGGTCTAGAAAATCCAACTGAGGAGAGAAGGAAATGCTGTCCGCAGCCGCTATTCCTTCCATACTGTATCTTCTCAATTAGACAGTACGAAAGGTGGTGTAGTTCCTCCCAGACTCCCCCTCCTGACGGCTGAAAGGCTTGACAGACCTGGAGAAACTAGAACCAGTTTGAAACCCGAGTTAGCGCGCTAGCCGCACCATCCTTACATTCTCTACCGGGAAGCACTGATATCCTTCTAATTGGTGCAGTTCGACTACGGGGGGCAGTTTGCACTTTTGCTACTTCCCATCAACGTGTCACCTATCTAGACAGTCTTTCTTCAGTTGACAGGTTTTACCATGATGGTTGACGAGCTTGCTCCAGCTTCACAAGAGTTCACAGGTTTCACCAGAGTGAGACTTGTAAACCGGAACTAGTGAAGCAGCGAAAGTGCAAAATGCCCCCCCCCGTAGCCAAACTGCGCCCCCTATCTTTTTCTAACGAAGATGTCTGTGTTACCTGGATTACATATTTTTCGAAATAAAATGTGTGCAATATTAATATGCTATACAGGTACTACTCGATGGTGGTTGGAACAGCCAAATCGTTCGGTATACAGCCATCAGATAGAATTTATGGTGTCGATGCCAATTTATCACACTGCAGCCGGTATTCTAGGTGGGAGAAAGTTGTTACTTTGATCGCGTTTCCTGATGCCTACGTTATGAGAGCTTCCCGAGACTGAATTGGCCTTTTATTTGTAACCAATCAGGAACAATTTGCTGTCTTTGAAAAAATGAACGGGTTACAATTTGATGTTCAGAGTAAAGCATATAATCGTCGTGTAAAACACAGGAGGGGGGGGCGACGCCATTGAGGGAGGTTAATCGTATATGAAAAAATATTGAAAAAGATCGTTATCGCTCACTTCCCCGTTTCGGGCTATCTACTCCCTCGATCAGGGAAGCTGCGAAGTTGCTATTTCTTATTATGGAGAAGTCTTCCCAGCCTTTGGAGACAAACGTTTGTTCACTTACGAGGACGGCTCGTTAACTTACGAGGACGGTCCCTGCCATGTGCGAGGTCACCGGGCCCGTAACTGCAGTGTTGTGCCAATTTCCTCGGTCAAAAGGGTACGGAAACGGGGCTAGAGGGCAATGATATCCAGGTGCCGAATCTCCGCCGCGCTATCGTGGAGCTGCAGCACTTGCGTTGATGCTAAAATCCTGCAACGGAACACGCACCTAGCGGAAGAGAAGAGAACTGAGAGGGTGCAGACAAGCAGAGGCCTCGGCTATGATTAGGCGTGTAGCTGGCCGTGCGGCAGCGCGTGGTGAGTATCGAGACCGTATCATGTTACTTTTTTCAGCGCTTGTTTCCAGCACTTTTGAGGCGGAGTACTGTGGCGGGCGCTGCTGCAGCTGTGAACGTACATCACGCTCAGCGTGTGGCAAGGGCCAGACACCACGGAAGTGAGTGTAGAGTTTTCCCTAACTTGAGATAAGAGGGTACGCGGGTAGGGTAGTGAGATAAGAGGGCCGCTCCCTTCTCACAATCAGGTTGAGATGCCGTCAAATTCAACACGGTTCGCACCCCTCCCCCCTCTTTCCCTTCCAACCAAGAATACCCACAATGCGCGATGGTACAAAGCCCTGCCTCGAAGTAATATGACTGTATAGTAATTTCTGCACCGTCAGCACTGTGCTTTGCCTCATCAGAGCCATTTGCATGCGGCGATGAACGGCATGCCCAACAAGGGCTTGCAATAATTGGGAAGAGAACCGCTCGCTTGAATGTGTGGAAGGGCAGGCGACATGGCTAAACATAGTTAGGGAAAATCCCTGCAGTAGGGGCGTACAGTGGAAGTTGGGGAACGGCAGGAGGGGGGAGTCGCATATCGCGATAGCCGCTTCCCAAGACAGAAACTCTCGCCCACAATGCCGTGATGATGACCTCTTTCTCCGCCTCCTCCCCTCACTCGAGCCACTTCCGCAAGGAAAAAAGTGCGAAAATGCTCCAAAAGCTGGAGCATAAAGTAGGAAGATGGGAAGAATTGAGAAAGATGAGGGGGTTGGATCGAATAGGGAAAAGTAGTTCAGGGGGAGGGGGTTGTTCGACACTACAACTTCTCCCATCCCGATAGTACCGCGGGCGCGAGCTTCCACATAGAATATAAGAGTCGCGTTTTGCAATCACATGCGTTTCGCTTTCGTTTCGCAATCTTATTCACTGCAGATGCTGTGACCTGCCAGGAGGGCTAGCCTCAGCAGTTGTTGAAAGTGACTAGCGAAAACAATAGCTGAAATGGGGTTGACGCCGCTCTTAAGGCAGTCCCCCCCCCCTTACACACCCCAGCATCCGCAGCGGACAAGACTGCATTAAGTGGAGATTTCAAAAAGATGTCGGCTTTCCAGGAGTGGGGCAGGCAATCTGTCGCGGCTCGTCTTGTGTGATTCGGAAGCGATTTTCGGCCAGTAACTTTTGGAAGGACTGTGTAAAATATCACTGTACAGTAAGTGCTCAAAGAAATAAAGTAAATATGGTACTCACCGTGTTGACCGTTGTTTTGCATTTTCAGGCCTCACAATATATCGGCGAACTCTGCCGTTATCTACTAGCCCAGCCAGTTGTTCCCGAAGAGGCTACACATCAAATGCGTCTCTCTATGGGAACGGTCTTCGTGCGGAAATATGGCAACAATTTGTGGACCGATTCCGAGTGAAAATTGGCGAAGTCTATGGTGCTACGGAAGGGCACTTCGAATCTTGGTATCTCTTCCAATACCCGGCCCACATCGCTTATTCTCTGTTTTGCTTTTACAATTTCAGTGAATATTGATGGCTATGTTGGTGCATGCGGATTCCTTCCAATATATCCTTTTCACAAAGATGTTTTATCCAGTACGATTAATCCGGGTAGACGACAAAACCGGTGAAGTGGTACGATCAGAGTCCGGGCTCTGTGTGGCTTGCAATCCAGGTGAAAGAACTTTTTGAAGCGTTCTACAGAAAAATATTATGTCGAGAAAATATTGAAGGCATATGGCGCGATAACTAGGTACTTGCCCAAAAATAGTAGCAGAGGTGGAAAAAAGTAAGTTGAGCGACCACAAACAGGCGATGAACCCTTGTTCTGCGCGGAATTGGACGAGCACTCTTGGACGAGTTTCCGGTCAGCATCGTGCCAACAACCGCTCTGATAGATACGGCTGCATGAATATTCCATATATCCATGTAGAAACTGTATATCGACTGTATTTCATTTGAGAAGCGATAATAGTACAAGCGTCGATGTGAATGCTTGGTTAATTGTGGGCCGGCGGTTGCTGTGGGCGTCCTTGTGGGTCGGCATGCTGCATCTTGCGTGTACCTTATAAGGGCGCTCTTGCTTGTGAAAGGCGCCACGGAGCACCTGCTGAGTGGTCCGAGTTCTGTCCTATAGGCGTATTACTCCCACACGTTTACGGGGTCCTTCATACAGTGCCACTTGCCTTTGAAATGAGTTTGTGCACAAATCAAAAAAATTTCTGCCAGAATATTTCCTGCAAAAATCTAGGGACTGTTCATTTTTTTAACATCTTGACTTCCATAGCTCCACTCCCACTATCAACTGAAATGTCGAAGCATTGCCCGGCTCTGAGTGACCCTTGAGATTACGACCCCCCCCTCCCCAGCGGCCAAGTACGACCCCCCCTATGGGTTTCGCACAACGATGCTGTACCCTGTCTGCACCTACCGTCCACGTCCCCACCATCCCTCTATATCACTTGCTCCAATAAATGCCTAGCTGATGCTGTGTTTCGCTTTATGAGTATGGTGACCTTCCCATTCTAACTCCCCTTATCGAATCTTATCAGTTGATATCACCCCCTGTCACAAAACCAATGATGCTCCTCTCCCCTATCCTTGGATCTAACGTCCCACTATTGCTGTGACCCGTGCTGTGGATTCGGTGACCCTCCATTCTGACGCCTCTTTTCAGATCTTATCAGCTGATATCACTCCTTGTCACCTTCCAATAATGTTCTCGTCACACCCCTCGTCCCTGTTCTCGTCCCTTACCAAGCTCGTGTGCACAGAAAAATTCATCAAATGGAACGAACGGCATTTATTGTCGGTCGTTATGGGGGAGGGGCTTGTTAGGGATCCGGGTTTGGCGCAGCTCCAGCCCGCTCTTCTGCGCAGCGAACAAGACTGCATTGCGTAGGTGTATCGGTGCTATTTGACACCAGACCATCCGGAAAGGAACGATCGATTTCGATCGTTTTATTCTTCTGTTTTTTTTTATATATTTGCCTTCCTTCCGTTATTACTATTAGTTTCCCCCATTTGTAGGTGAGAGCGGAGCTATGGTATCTACAATTACAAAGAACAACGCTTTGCTACAATTTGATGGTTATCTGAATAAATCTGAGACGAATAAGAAAATCATACGCTATGTGCTTAGGAAAGGCGACAGTTGTTTTGTATCAGGTTTGTGCATAGTTTTGCAAGTCCAACAATATGCTTCAGCTAGGGCACATCGTTGTTGGGGAATCCCCAGCAGGTGGGGGGGGGTCGTATTTGGTCGCCGGGAGAGGGCAATTCGTATCTGGGCTGAGAATCTGTTTTGATGATTAATTGTTCTTGTTTCACGGAGGTTGTAGAAGGGGGAGGGGGGGTCGTATTTGCTCCTACTTTTTGGCCTTCTGGGAGTGGTTGACTTTCCGTAATTTTGCTTGTTTCATGTGTACTACAGTCCTCATCATTGCGGACCGGTGGGGCGTGTCAGTGCGGCTGCGTTTGGCGCGGTGCCAAAGTCGTTCTGCACCAGTTGTTGAAGCGGGCAAGTGACATTACTGTATTATATCCTTCGTATTACTCGTTTTCTCGCATACGCGTTTCAACAAAAAGGCTGAGAACGGCTTCAACAGTGTGCACACTCATACTGGCTGACACGCCCCACCGGTCCGCAATGATGAGGACTGTATATACCCCCTCCCCCCTCGCTCGACAGCAAAATTTTTGGGAAAAAGTAGGGAAGTTTTCGGGAAATTTTGGAAAAGTGGCAGGAAGTTGGGGAAAATCTGAGAAATGGTAGAAGGGAAGGGGTCGCGTTTTTCTTGCGGCTTTTTTGGCTAGGAGGAACAGAGGACCGGAGAGGGGAGGGGTCGTACCACCCCCCCCCCTCCTCCAGAAAAAAGGCGGGGGTGTACAGACTCGATCAAAATCCCCAACCAATGATGTGCCCTGGTTTCAACCCAATATATTCTCTTAATTGAAGGAGATCTGTTCTACTGGGATCGGCTGGGCTATCTGCACTTCAAAGATCGTACTGGTGACACATTCCGATGAAAGGCGAGATTGTCAGCACTACTGAAGTCGAGGCTATACTGCATCCACAGAAAGGAGTGGCTGATGCGACTGTCTATGGAGTGACCGTACCTGGTGAGCCATAACAGAGAACGCAATAGACTGACTATTGGGTCTAAGTAGCTCTCGTCTATTAAGAGTTCAAAAGTTCAGGACGAGAAGGTCGGGCAGGAATGGCAGCTCTGGTTCGAAATCATGAAGACAATGCCACTGATGAGGAGTTTATTGAAAGAATTGGCAGTCGATTCAGAAAGTCTAGCCTCTTATGCTCTATCACCAGTTCATTCGGATTATGTCCAGATATCGAAAAAACAGGTAATTCTCAAATGTGCCTCAAAAAACACTCCATAGCTCACGGTACCATTTTTGAATATCAGCTCTCCAACGGGGCAGATTTGGGTATCGGCTCACTCCAGTGGGCATGCGGCCTCAATAGAGTGGCTTTAAGGCTCAAATGATAGCCTTATTTTGCAGCGGATGCTGGGGTCAATGATGAGGAGGCTTGGTTCAGCGTGTCTGTTCTCCGTCAAGTTTTGAAGCTGGCAGGCGATGACAGTCGAAGGAGAACAGGCTGACGCGGCTGCAAACACTCATAACTCTCAAGAACTGTACATATAAGACATCCCCACACTGCTAGTAAATTGACAACAAAGGGTACGAGAAGCTACGGATACAAATCTTTTTTTGAAAGGCCCAAGTGGGAGTTGTAGGTGATGACTGACTTACGTGGACAGAAACGAAAAGAAGAAACCGCTGAAATGCTAGGAAAGCGTGCAGGTAACAGATACGCAGGGACGCTCAAGAAAAGGCCAGACAGGTACGTGCGAAAGCTACACAGTCAGCCCTACAAAAGCCGAGAGAATCCTCTACAGCAGTAGCAAGTTCTTGAGCATTCGTGCATGGTATGGACGAGGTTGTTAGTCTTCGCAAACCCTTTGAGCCTTTGCCACGTTCTTTCGAGTGAGAGAATTGTCATATCCTTGCCTTTACGCGTGCCCTGGGACCTCCACCCGCGCTGGCTCTCTCACGGACATCTACACGCCTATCCATAGCTAAACGCACTACTTGACCGCGTCATCCCACCCCTGGTTGTCTTCTACCGCTCACTGTGTCTCCGTTGAGGAAATTCGATATTGACGCCAGTGCTGCACCTTGAAGGTAGCGTGGGATGGAACGGGAGATTCCATCGAAGTAACCCCTCCCTCCCCCCCCCCCCCCACTCGCCACCTCCACTTTTGAACGGAGAAAATGACACGTGTGGCAGACCCATTCATCCCACTCAAAAAGTAGATTCTCCTCGAGAAACGGCCCTCTTAGGGCCGTCTCTCGAGAAGAATCTACAGTTTTTTATAAGACAGAGCCAGCTAACGCAAATGCGCCATCAACAAATTGTGGTAATGGTGATTGGAATCAGGTGGCTAGTGAACTTCTATAGATGAGATTAAAAAAGCAGAACAAAAAAGCATAGAAAACAAGAGAACCCGCCAAGCCCGATGAGACGAAAAGCAGAAAAAAAACAAGAAAACAGAAACGGCCGAAGAGTGACTCGGAGGAGATCGCAGTACGGTGCTGTATTGGTGGATGTGCTCGCTGCGATTGATCCCGCCGATTTCCCATTGACACAGTAATGCAGGGTGTTGCTGGGGTTCCCCACTAGGGGGGGGGGGTCGTAGTTGTTCGTTGTTGGGAGATGAGCCTTCTGAGGAAGGTTGTTGGAGGTTGTTGATTTTTGTTGAACTTCCTAATTCATATGTAGAAGGGGGTCGTGGGGAGGGGAGAGTCGTACGAACGGCTCAAAAAAGGAGGAGGGGAGGGTGTACGGACTTGACCAAAATCCCCATCCACTTCCCCTGGCAGGTCTCTTGTTATTGTGGGTGGGCTGAGCCGTGGGTGAGGAAACAAGGTAAAAAAGGCCACTGTTCAGCCTTGTTACTAAGGTTTTGCACTGCGAAAGTGGTGCAGACCCTGTCATGCACTGCAAACCAGGCGAGCCCTGGAAGGAAAGGGACTTCTTAGCTGATCGCGGGGCCTGGCTGTAGGTGTACCATCTATCTGAATAACCAAACAAACCCGAACAAACGCCCACGAGATCTCTTTCTTCTGGGTGAGATCTTCAGGAGTATTTCGTTTTACTCCCAGGACCACTGCAAACATCAGTTTTACCTCCCGATTCAATTCAGGTACCTTCAAACTGGTGAAGGTGAACCTCCAACGGCTTGGCTACAAATTGAACTCGCCGAACAACAAGGTCTACATCTACAATGCCAAATTACAAAGCTACGAACGTCTTCGCGAGCACGACATCGAAGAACTCCATCGTGGTACCTACCCGCTGTAAAGTAGCGGGTGCCCCCTGACCCTTATGGGCACCGGTTCAGGTGTCATTGCTCAGTATGTGAGTTCGGAGTTCATGTTGTATAATATGTTCTGCTAATGTACAAAAAAAGTCGTCAATCTTTCTGAATTAAACAACATTAACAAAGCATTCTCAGTGATTGTTTCAGTCTCAAAAATTCCTTCAGTCCATCAAATTTCTAGACCTCGGCAGAAAAGAAGTCCTGGTCAGAAGATCGTCTCTCAAAACCGTCAAGGATATCAAGGTACTGCCTGGGGAAGAGCTGGGCCCTCAGCACAGGCCTCTCCTGGCAGACATCGCCATAGACCTCCCCAAGAAGACGAGGGTGAGAGCAGAGCGGAGAATTCGGTGGTGGAAAATGCGCAAGGTAGAAAAGGATAGCCTCGGCCGAAGAATACTGGAGGCTGGGCTCCCAGACCCACATGGGCCAGTCCAGGACACCTGGACCTACGCAGCAGAGGTCATCCTACAGTGTGCAAAGGAAGTCCTGGGAGAGACGCGAGGTGGTATCAGAGGAGACAAGGCAGCCTGGTTCTGGAACGAGGAAGTCCAGGGGATCGTCAAGCAGAAGAAGGAAGCATATAAACGCTGGCAAAAGACAAGGAGCCCAGAAGACTTAGCTGCCTACAAGAGCTGCAAGCGACTCGCCAAGGCAGCCGTTGCTAAGGCCAAGAATACGGAAATGGACGCCCTGTACGACAAGCTGGAAGGCCGAGAAGGGGACAAGTTCGTCTTCCGCCTGGCTAAAGCTCGGCATCGCGCAGCTCAGGACATCAGGGTCGTAAAGACTGTGAAGAGCAGCAACGGGGCCATTCTCAGGAAACCAGCCGAAGTCAGGAAGAGGTGGGAAGAATACTTCGAGGGACTTCTGAACGAAGAATTCCCTCGCAAGGATAGCCCACAGATAGAGGCGACGGCAGGTCCCATCACTCCCTGGACGGAGGATGAAGTCCGCCGGGAGCTAGGGAGAATGAAAGTTGGGAAAGCACGCTGATATACTCATCTTGTCGCTGTCGCTGACGGAAGCCCGAAACGCTGGTGGACGCTGCGCAGAGTATGAGCGCAGATACAGAAGTGACCAGTCGTACTGCCAACACTGAGCAGACTTCCGCTCTTCAGTGAAATGCCCTCACCAAAGGGAGTATTTGGGAATGGTGCTGCCGAGCGCCTTCTCCCTCAATCGAAAAAGGCTTACTGCTTTGTAGTAGCGTTTATTGTTTGGTTGGGGCGCGAGAGCTGCAAGGCTTTTACTGCTGCACTACAACCAGGCCACGTCGTACATGGAGAGCCACATCGTACATTGGGGGAGCCCGTAAGGAGGCTGGTCGTATTTACTTTTAGAGTAAGACTTGTTCCTTGATTTTGTTTGTTGGACTTTCCTGCTTTCCCGCATTCACTGACAGTTAAATATTCCCAGTCTCACACCGCAAAATGCGTACACTGTCTAGTTCCTTTTGTTACGGAAAAACTTGGTACAAGCTTGATGTTAGGAAGATTGCCACCCAGTCTTCAACGCTTACGATATTGATTGCCGAGCACTTACGAGCCGGCATGCGATTTGGCGCGCCGCAGCACATTCTGCACCATTCCTTCAAGCTCTTGAAGCGGATAAGCAACGACTGTTTGCGGAAAACAACTGATACAAAAGATATTATCAGTTTCTTTCGCTCAATGGAATGGGCGGTCAATGGAAGAAAAAAGGGAGTGGCACCGCTCCAAACCCACCTCTCGACACGCCCCCCATCACGCGCAGCGAACAAGACTGCACGTGGGATGGCGAGGGGGCACAGGGCGTATATTGCTTGATCCCCCCCCCCTACACAGCAGAGATATGCCCTGGGCTTCAACTGTGCGCTTCATTGAAGTGCTGTTCAAGGCGAAGGAAAATCAGGTAGGACGATGTAACCACCGAATCACTTCGCCTTATCGGGTTCTTCATTATTTGTCTGCGACCTTTGCTGGAAAAGATCTTCGCCTGGGGAACATGCATGACTCTCATTATCTCTCTACATATAGACCCAGAAATATTCTGGGTATTTGTATGTTTGCCTGGCCACTAGGAAAGTGGAAATAGCGTGGAAATCACTCTACACAGCGGGTAAGTTCCTTGGGACACAGCCACAATTAGCAGAGCAGGCGTAAGCCATGCTAGGCTTCGCCCACAATGGGCGGGGCGGGGCGGGCATGTAACCGGGCAGTGTCGTGGACAAAAACCCTAAAAAAGCCTAGAGATGAGTCAAAGGAGTGAAAAATAAGCGAGGATGAGCAGTGGGTGGTCCCAGAACCAAACACTACACAAAGGGCTGTTAAAACTCACACTTTCCTGCACAGCAAATTCTAATCAACGCAGGGAGTGTGATGAACAATATTTTGAATTACTGCCTTCCAGGGGCTCACTTGTAAGAGTCGGGGGAATAGTCACTGCACACGCATAAGGAGGATCAACCGGCTTGGCTGTGCACAATTGTGTGCACAAATCGTTACCGTCGTGGTCTGCAATGCCGCAGCTGGCGCAGTTCGGCTACAGACGGAGGGGGGAGCAATGCATTTCGCACTTTTGCTACTTCCCATCGACGTGGTGACCCATACAAAATGCCCCCCCCCGTCGCCGAATAGCGCCGCTGCTTCGCGTACGTGCTGTGTCATGGCTCGTTCACCATCCATCCCATTGCTACTCTGGAGTATGAGGAGAGAGTGCAAATCCCTTGCTCCCACGACAACAGGTGTGGATACGGTAAAGCAATTCTGACGTTGCCGCGCGTACGTGAGCGGTGCGATTCATTAGCTCATGATAGAATCGTCCATCTTCCAACTTCTTCAACTCGTCACGGGGCACACGATAGCCCCTTTCAAGTTTCAACAATCAATTCTTCTGACCCTCCATCTGGGTGACCGTATTTGGCTCCGGAAGAATTTTTTCTATTATTGCTCAGCGTCTCACGCTCCTCTACCAACTCCTCCCCTCCCCCCCCCCTTTGCGACAGGGCAGGATCGATCTTTCGGATAGATGGACGGGAAATCGTACCAGCGGAACGACTTTTGTAAGATGGTACTGTAGTGACACTGCGATTCCACCCATATGGGACCT
>MU944277.1:0-11060 GCA_036418165.1 Cooperia oncophora | reverse complement strand
GTAGAAGACCTGTGAATTCTGTGAAGCTAAGCAAGAGTAGAAGCATAGTTTACATTTGGACAAGAGTCTACATGTCTTATCAAAACGAGACCTGCAAGTTACATGAACTAACAAATGTAACTAGCGGAAGTGCGAAATGCCCCTCCCAAACCGAATTGCGCCTGTGCGGACTTCAAAAAAAAGTGGAGGCTGAGCTGATTTTTGCAAAAAAAATCAGCAAAACACTGCGGTGAATGACAGCACTCAATTACCGAGTGGTATCGTATAGCCGAGGAGGAAAATCAATAATCGAATAAAATCGAAAAAAATGACAGCTCCTTGGAATGAGTAATGGATAGAGGGATGAATCTTCCGCCGTTGACGCAGCACTCGATGACTAAGTCAGTGCCACCCTCTCATACGAATCGTCCCAGATTCACCGGATCCGGAGGTATGGAAGGCCTGGTTGGAACGGGCAGGAGTCAATCCGGAAGTTTAGTTATCAAACCGTTCAATTGGTTAGCGGCGCCACTTGCCACTACACAATGTCTGCTACAAATAAATCAATTTAACTAGACTGCTAACAGGGTACATAGAAGTCGAAGAATGAGGAATTCAGACTCATTAGAATCCGTGAAGGTATTCAGACTCATAGGGATCGTTGATGAGTGACCCGAAAAATTGATTCCGCTTTCATACTTCCCGATTCAGTCTACTCGGTCGCGCGATGACCGTGCTCCACAGCTAATCCTTGGACCTACAACGTTTCAAAAAAGTTCTATCCTGTTTTTTTTGAGGGTAAACTAGCGGTTACAGCAGAGCAATGATAAGCGGCGGAGCGTGGGCAGTCGCAACCTCGTGATTTTTGGAATCCACCAGCGACTAGAGGCTCGAATCGGGAAGTATGGGCACTGCCTGAAACAACCTTGCAAGCGAGAGACGGACGAAGGCACTGTCTTTGCTTTGAAATCCCAACCAATACGTGTTCTTTCTCGGTTATATTGTACCCCTCCTGGGTATGTGACAAGACAATTGTGATTCGCCGCGCTGGTGGGCGTGGCGAGCGACGCTGCGCTCTGAGGACGAGTTGTCCTGTGTGGCCCTTTGAATTTGTGGGTAAAAGAGGAGAAAAAACCAATATCGCTGGTCGTGGAGTCTTCACTCCGCTTGAATTCATACAGTTTCGCTGTTCCAATCGACAAAACGACGCACACTGAGAATTTGCCGCGCGTCGCCACCCGGTACACCGCGCGCGACGACGCGACAAATTATGATTGTCTTGTCCGTCTCGCCACTCCCCCCTAAACCACAATCTCATGAAAAAATCGTTTAATACAGAAAAGATTGAATGAATTAGTGGACTTTCATAAGTACCCCACATAAAAAAGCAACAGCTGTCCCAGGTGCAGTATCAATTTTCGTGATCGGAATGTTGCCCTTCTGATGTTTTGAAGTGAATAACAAGGAAAAGTGAAATGTTTCCAAGCAAACAAACGCCCTGAAGTTTGCACTGAAGCGAAAACCTCAGAAACTGTTCAGACAAAGAGGATTCCGGCCTAAGCGGCGAGGGGTATCCAGTGAACTTCCATATTTTAACTTATAACGTAGATAGTACAATGAACGTACGCAATAACGGAACCAGAGTTCAAGGCTCAAAAGCAGTGGGCACGATGGAAGGGGGCGGGTGGTTACTCCAACATTCATTTTCGGAAGGGCTTGGCTTAACATCTACTCGCAGCCTTTCCGCCAATGGCGTCAGCATTAACCGCCCGCCCACAGTCATCGTGCCCACACCTTTAAACCGAAACGTGGGCAATGATCACGCCCACAGCGTGGCCCCAAATTTCCGAGTGAGTTTCTGCACCCTTGGCGTTTTCACACTGGACGGATTAGTTGTGTCATGGCGCTACAACCCGGGAAAGGCCAAAAGTAATGTGCCCTGTTGTAGCGGCTTCATACGCGCGCTTTCCTAAACGCAAAAAACGCTTAGAGAGAATGTGAAAAGAAAACAACAGTAAATCGAAATATCATACAAACAAAGATCACAAAGATCAAGTTTGGCGCAATTCGGCCTGGTGGGGCATTTTGCTAGTTCTCATCGAAACACTGCCGATGTCTCCTGTGGGCACCTGTGAATTCCTGTGAACTAGCAATAGCTGAGCCTTCCGCCTGTATATTGGACTGGAACTTAGCAATGTGCAAGCCCTTCCAGCCGAATAGCCGCCTCAAGTTCCCTACGAGATTACCCTGGCGTGCCCCCTTGATGTTTCAGAAAGTCCGCATATGAATATTCACGCCCCTCGACCGGATGCCAAGGAAAAAGGAAACAAACGGTACGTTTTGTTACGGAGGAAACTGTGGAAATTCGTACAGCCGATCGATATTTGGGTACAAGACACAAACTAGAACAACCGTCACCAGTGACGTAGTTCCCACGAGCGCTTTTTCGAGAGGAAGCACATCAAAGCCAGTTTAATGTGCCACTTCAGCAGTTCACTTTAGCCATTCTATGGGCAAACCAGCGTGAGAAACATCACTGTGGGACTTCAGCAATAAGTCGAACGCATCTGGTCAATTTGTAGTAGTTAGTACGCTGGTACAGCCTTCTAACTGTAAAAACAGGCTTCTAGAGCCTATACACTCAGCAAACCAAGGGTGAACAATGCAGAGAGTCGTAACTCGCCGCGCTGATGGGAGTCGCGTGCGACGTCGCGCCCGCGAATGACGATGGCCCCAGGCCGTATATGGCAACAACAGACAATGTGGAACCGAAAATAGTCACACAACTTCATAGCCCACGTGAAACCTGGTGCTCCAATCGACAGGTTAACACGAGTAAAAACGCCGCGATCATCGCCGCGCGCGGCGAAGCGGCAAATCACGATTCTCTTGTCCGTCTGACGCGGGGTGACAGTAGAACGCTTTGGGAGCAGGCCTTGTATCTGTTGGGGTCACGACCACCATCTAACGGTTACAATCGGCACAAAAGTAAACAACGTTCCGGTATCAGGTGGGGTCATATGAACAACCTCGAAGATACTGGCTGAGGTGAACAACCAAAACCAGGATACAGTATCTGGGAGGAAGGGTGGTGTCACTACGACACGAGTCTCAAGATAGATAATAGGGAACGCAGCTGTCCGGTAAGCAGAAGATGCGGGTTCGAATCCCGTCCGTGGTCCGACTTTTGCCCATAACTCAGCATTCTTGTGATAACTTTCGGATCGCGCACTGCGGCGTTAAACAGCAGTTATCAAACAATAACAGCTTAAAACTTGTAAAAAAGGTCTCAAGATACTTGTTAATTCGGGAAGCTCCCTCCTTCCTTTCTTCCTCCTCTCTTCCCTCTTCGTCATTTTTCCTCCCTTCAAATGCTCGGCCAGAAGATGCGATGAGAAAATACCTCTGGACCCTCACACGAGAGAATATCAGGTTGACAAAAGCCTTGTAACACACAGTCTACCTATAATTTCCCAAATTCTCCCAAATGCTCAGAAACTTCCCAGAAACTCACGAAGACAGGAGGAGAGGTATTACATAGCGCGCCTGAGAAGGGAAAATCCGTGAAAGGAAGAAATCCTTTCAAGACATGGTGATTCTCCTAATGATTCTGTACCCTTATCCCGAATGCAGGTGCCGATTTTGACGCTGTTCCAGTGAGGTGGGGCAGAAATGGTCCACCTAGAACTCGCTCATCCAGCGCCACTGACGAAAAATCCTCATCTCATCTAGCCGGGGGAGGGGGGGGGGCACTAGGGTTCCACACGGCGCTGCGATCTATTTCCCTTCGCCTAACAAATACTTAGGCTTAGAAGCTAAGTCAGTGCACACAACGGCTTTTCGGTCAGCTCTTTCTAAAACAAGGATAGGCGAGCAGTTCCGGCCAAAAAGCATATCCTACTCATACAGGTGGGTTCCACACCAATTTCCCCAAACGTTTAGCATGGATGGTAAGTGACAAGACGTGCTATTAAAATAGTCACTATAAATCCGTAAATGTGCCAAGATGGGGCTGATCTCCGTCATGTCAGGCACTTCAAGAACCGCCCGCAGGTGGCGGCAAATTACACTGGAAAAATGCCCGAAGGTGACATTGAATACTGAACATATGGCGAACTTGCTTGATTGATATCTCTCCACATACACCCCCCACGATAAAAACACACCACACACATTAACGATAGTGAAAACAGATGCAGTCAACTAAATAGTAATAGTTAATGGAAGCTCACAACCTTGGAGGGGGCAGGCGAAATCGGGATAAACGTCATCCTGAATTAAATTACCGCAGTGGAAATTGATTTCAACCGCTGGCACTGACTCTTTAATCCTTTAGGCTTGGAATGGGAGTCTCAAGTATTCGTTATTCTATTTTGTAGCAAGGAGTCCTTTGAATGCCCCCCTCCAAGGCTATTACCGTTGGTTAATGGTTAGATCCTATAGAAATCTATATGCAAGACACGGCATCGAGATGGATTAGATTTCTTTTTGGGAGCACCCCCTCCTCCACCCACAACCGACACCTCTTCTCTTTGCTAATCTGAGAATCAGGTCCACCAATGAGGGAGGCACAATGGTGGGACCGGCCCCGCCCACATGCTGAGCATGAACTGTAATTTTGATTAAAGAGCACGTATCGGAGAAACTTTGGTGTTCATCTTCTTTTACGATCTTTTCGAGCAAAAGCGGCAAATTTGGAGCAGTAGTATGGAGATCTTAAATGAAGTTCTGAAACAAAACTCACTCAAGCTAAGCCACTTGCCCAATAGAGGCTCCCACTCCCCGCCCGCCCCTCCCTTTCCCGGCTTCAGGATGGGTTCTGCAGAATGACGCTATAGCCTGACTGTATGTTTAGCAAGGCCAAGTTGTTGTCTTGTCGGGGGAAAGCTCGACCAGGGAAGTGGAATGCAAACATTCTGCAAATGACGATGTTCTAACATCGCACTTTAGTCTGCGAGTGCGACTCACAGAGGCTGACGAAGACGATGCTATTGAGAATGAGACGGACAATTGATTGGCAGAACCATGTTTTTATTCGATTACCCCTTCCACCACTGCTTAATTCCCTACCATTGCCATCTCCCATCTGCCTCAGCCCCAACAGACATTCTTGGCCTAATTTTCCAACCCATTTGCGACGACCTTCAATCAGGGCCTATCATCATTATGGAGGGTCGTATTTAGCACTGGGAGGGGGAATTGTACTCCACATCAAGAAGAAGTTACCGAATACTGGATCTTCCTCGTTTCCGATTTTTCCCGTTTCATGCAAGCTATATACAGTCGTGTTCGCTGTGGATGCTAATACGTTCCAGTTGTCTACGTTTGGCGCGGTACCAGTCCGTTTTCCACCAAGGAAACCGACAAATGACCACACTTGGTGCAGAAGCGGCTAGTGGAGCGCCAAATCCAACCCCTTGATACGCCCCAGCATCCGCAGCAAACAAGACTATCCCCTCCGCGATAACCACTTGGAAACTTTTGCCAAAGATGGTAAAATACAGGCTGCCTCTGGAAGAAGTCGTTACAACGAAAAAAAAACTAGGGGGGGGGGTCGAATTCTGCAAAGAATATTCTTGCAGCGCGATGAGGTGCCTTACCTCCATGGCAGACACCCAAATGGGGAGAGGTCCATTATCCCCGACGATTTTACAATTTTCCAACGTGATCAGGGCCAGGTTTACATCCAGTACGGGTGGTGGGCACGACACTGGCCACTAATGGGTTAACCTTTGGCACCCAAACAACCATGACCCTCCAAACAGTTGATGCCTATCGATTTTTACAGCCGATTAAGTCAAGCAATGTTGATAAACTATTGATTTGTAAGAGCCTATCCCAATGGATCTAAATGCTTGGCAATAAGAGACTCCACAAACATGTCCGGCAAGTAGACACGGCGGGGGGGCAATTAAAACTCTTTCTCATGAAACCTACAATAATCAAAACCTTCTCAGTACTCCGATAGTACTGTGATTCAATCGACCTTCGAATTCCTTCCACTGAAGAGAATCCTCTCTACTATGACACCCCCGAATTTACCAAAAAAGTCCTTTAAAGCCGCCCCCCCTCCCGTATCATTCACTCGATTGCGCCCAAAACATTCCATTTTGCTCATAACGGGCTTTCGGTGAGCATTTCAACTGCATTGGAGGAACCCTTCTGGCCCACAAGAGTGTCCCAAAACTTCTGCTCCCGAAGTAAAGCCGAAGCCCTACTATTCACGCGGTGGATTCAAATGTTCTGAGTGCCCCATTAAACGCCCCCTCTTTTAATGAAAATCGCGCCTGGCAGTGGAGTTAGTCCTTACAATGGTACTCACGCTAATACTGACTGCTAATTATTGAATATTTTCTATTGACTCTACATCATAATTCGAAATAAAAGTGAAGGCAGCTAATTGTATAAATCGAATACAGTATCAATAATATTTAATCAGTTTCTTCGAAAAGGAGAATGTGAAAAAACGCAAGCAAATAAAAAAAACTGAGTCAAGGTGTTCTGTGGTGATCTAGACCTTGAACGGAGCTATTTCAAATGTCCCCTCTTAAACGACTTGCCTTGGGTGGTGGGGCACTTGAAGGCTTCTTGGCCAAAACTTTAATCACCGAGTGAAAGAGAACGAGAAAATCACCCGAAATATTCCGTCGAAACTCGAGAAGGACGGGAACTGCCGGGTCCTTTCCTCTCTGCATCTTGGCCCTACTGTGCCCTTAGAAGCAATCTGGTTATAGTCGCATCTCGAAAAGTGTAATATAATCTTGCTTCAGATTTTTTTTAGCAAATTAATTTGATTATATTGATTTTCGAGCCTAAAATCAATCGACCAAGGTGAGAAGCAGTGAGAATGAGATAAACTGAATAGTTCAGTTTCTCAGAGGAAAAAAATGTGAAAAGAAAAATCTAGAAGTCTTTAGAAACCAATAAAAATATGGAAAAAAACTAGCCCGGTTCGGTTGGAGGGGGCATGAAAAGGCTTTTTGAGCAAAAAAAAAAGAAATTGCTGTGAAGAAGAAGAGTATTTTGTCGAAGACTGGGAGAGAAGGAGTTCAATGGGAGAAGAATCAGTTTTTTTCTGTACAAAAAGGTGTTCTGTGTTGATCCAGGACTTGAACGGAGGTATTTTAAATGCTCACTCATAGCCGACTTGCCTCCAGAGAACAAAACATCTCCAAGTTGCTATTGAAAGAGGGCAAAGAGCTCGAACTTGGTGAAAAGAGAAAAAAGAAAATAAATTTATACGCATGAACGTGCAAGGCCCGGAAAGGGAAACCGATAGTAAAAACACACCTCGACGGTGGTCTCGTCGTCGTAACGAACCGCTTTGCAGCCGTTTCCGACCGTAAACACCCGGGCGATGCAGTCCATGCCGGGTACATCCGAGCAGAGTGCGCTCGTCGATCCTCCCAGACCACCGTCACACAACCACAACGAGCCGAGTGCCCACCCCCGACCGCGATCGCCGTGCTGACGGCGCGGGGGGCGTAAACCACGTTTGAACGTGGCGCTCGCCCTGAATCAGGCTCGTCAAAGACCAGCGATCGATGCTTTGCGGCCAATTCTCGTTCGTCGCGCATTTTTCACCGGGTGGCCAGATATTTGGTGGCCCTTTTTTATTGATCGTTTTGATCTTCGTGGCTATGTGTGGGCAGTGTAGTTCTGCCTGTTCACGTATTTTTATTTTTCTCTTTTCCACAGCTTTTATTTTTCCTTTTCGCTGTTCCATTCGTCAAGGAAAAATACCGCACTGCGAACAGATATCACGCAGACACACCAAATGTCATTTTTAAGATATTCGGATTACTTTATAAGTTTTTGGTGCGTTTTTGTGTAGCTGTAATTCACGACAAGGTTTCGGGACAGCCCAATGCAAGATTGTTATAAGATGTTTATTTATAAATGGTTTAGAAGGTCACCTTCACTTGCTTCTTCTCCCAATGAGAAAATGATATAGATAGAATTTTTAGTTCTAGAAAGATCTCTCCTACCGACCACTGGTATCCGACCGTGGTGATTTTCTTATCGATCATGCCATGACTCATCTAGGTTTACCTGGAAAAGGTTTATTTGTGCACGTAGAAAATCACCCCGAAGCTCCCTCTCCCCATAAGTTAGGTTAAAGTGCTCACCCTCTTGATTACAATCGTTCTTCTGCATCTCCCAGCATTTAAAAATCGTAGAGGGAAGTAAAGTTCGCGACGTTTTGTAGCTTCAGAGACGGATCTTCATGCAGAAGTGAGACTACCGTAAACTGACAAACTGTTGCACTGCCTTCTGTTGGGAAGTAAAAGTGTTGCAGCCTTGCTTGATTTCGATTAAACGTGGACTTTGATAGTAGGGTAGGGCCACGTTCCAGCGCATTCGCGTCTCTTTCCCTAGCCAAGGCTTACAAGGGAGGTCGTTCAGGTCGTGGTGAGCTTTTCAAAAACGGTTTGTTGCATGATGTAGGGGTCCATGCAAGGACCACCAGATGGGGTTCATTTTTGCTAAACGGTATTGGGAATGCCAAAAAAGGTCGAAAAAATTTGAAAAGATGGGCGATTTGAACCACCTTATTCAGCTCCGTTCTAGCTGTATCGTTGAGAGTGTATAGTTTATGAGGTGAACTTTGAGTAGACATGAAAAACAACGCAGAAGAAGGTCAAAATCCAAGTACTTTACCTGGCACCGTAGATTGAGAGTCCGTCGCACTATCCACTACACCATCCGTCCACTGCGACGGGTGAGATGCGGGAGCCATTGAAGAAGCATGCGGGGATGACGATGAAACTTCAATGTAGCTCACCACATGCCAGGTAAAGTACTTGGATTTGACCTTTCTTCTGCCTTGTTTTTCATGTCTACTCAAAGTTCACCTCATAAACTATACACTCTCAACGATACAGCTAGAACGGAGCTGAATAAGGTGGTTCAAATAGCCCAATCTTTCAAATTTTTCGACCCCTTTTTGGCATTCCCAATACCGTTTAGCAAAAATGAACCCCATCTGTGTGGTCCTTGCATGGACCCCTACATCATGCAACAAACCGTTTTTGAAAAGCTCACCACGACCTGAACGACCTCCCTTGTTAGGCTTAGAGCGCAGATGACGAGAGTCGCTTAGAGTTTGTGCTCTGCGCTGCGACTCTGGTCGTTTGCGCTCCGACACGAGCCTCGCTGTAGGCAAAGGCGCTGCCCTTCACCTCGTGCGTGCATGAATGAAACCTTGCAGCTGGGTTTTTACTTTTTCCAAAAATTATCTCGAAAAGTTATCTGTAGTTCTGAATGCCTCCGGTGCTTTGCAACAAAAGATCAGCTGAACTGGAACAGCTCCAGGCTTTTGGAGTAATTTCTGAATGGGATCAGTGGGTTCGCAGTAAATCTCGTAAGCAAACCACCGTTTACCCCGCCTAGTGGAGGGCCATTTACATGACTGCTCTTATAGAACAATGTTATCTGAAGTTATATTCCATCTAGGTCGAACACAATGGAAGAGTAGTATCTGTCTGCATAGGTTCTTTTATCAAAATAAAAAAAGCTAATTCATTCGGAGGGGGGGGGGAAGGTCACCGTGCTCATGTTTCCGAGTACGCCCTCCAGGTGTCCTATCTCTAAGAGACATGAGCGTTTGAAGATGTTCATTGCTGAAGATAGGTAGTGGATCGGGCGCTATTGCGGTTGGAAGGGGGGAGGGCACTCTTCGGCGCTTCTATCCCTTAATCTAATCAAATCTTACGCTCCCACGCTCACTGAAGACTGTATTCTCTGCGAAAAGCTATCTCTCGGCGACTCTGGTAGTCAGCGTTCTCGGCCTTAGCCTTCTTGGGAAAAGGATAAAGAGGCGCGACCAAGCGACTTCCCCCCCCTTCCCCCCGATTACGTCAACATCGTGACTCGTTGGGAATCTACACTTGAACATTTGGTCGTTTAATGAGATTCATTGCAATACGAGAGGATTTCTGAACTTCACTGTATTGTTTCTTCTTTGTGAATGATAGAATGAAACTCGTCAAAGTCGTTTATCGCATAGACGACGTTTGGGGCTTTAAGCCCTTTTTCAGGTCTACAAACACATTCATAGCCTACGCACACATCGTCCCAATTTTACAAACATAGACAAGAAATACAAAGAGGAACCATCAACGAATCTTTGACCGGCTTCGTACGGGAAGGAGGGTCTGGGTGGAAGAGGATCCGGGAGTATGCTGCAAGATGGTCTATGATGATGTGAGAAACAGTAATACGCAACATTGACTCACCTCCCCAGCTGTCCTTTCCTTTAGAAATGGCACAGCTAGATTGGTGAAGCAGTGGTAAGATGGTAGTAGTTGATACACTGCTATTTGTCATATGTCACGTATCACCAGTTATGTCACATCATTGTGCAGCAATGATCTCCATTGTCCTTCTTAGCTCCTCCCTGTTGTTGATCGGTGGATTCCTCCTTCGAATCTCCAGCGCTTCCTTTATTTTCCTCTCCACCGGGTCACTTCCTGTGGATCACGCGCACCTTGAGTTCAGGGGCACGCTCATTCGTGTGGCGCGAGGAACGATGTCTCGAGAAAGGGTTATCCGGATAGCTGGCTGGGTTCCCGGAAAGCCCTTAGATGTTCATCGAGCCTTTTGTAGAGTGGTCGTCCAGTTTCTCCGATGTAGAATTCCGAACATGGCACACTCCACTTCGTACACGGTGTTCTTCAAAAGGCAGATCTATGAGTGTGATCTTGGAGACCTGAAGAAGGACCTGAAACCCGAAACGTCGCATATGAGATGAACGACTTGGAAGAGCTTCATTCTATCAATCACGAAGAAGGATTTTTTTGCATATCAACCGCTGTTCTGGCTGTGAAAAAACGCTCTAACTTTCTTTATTTTATCATACCTGACTTTGCAGATTCCAAACAATGGGTGAGTTCATGTTCAATATTGACCATGGGTATTTGGAAGCCCTTATCCGTGGATTCAAAACAGGACTGCTTTCACAAAGTGATTACGCAAATCTTGTCCAATGTGAAACTCTGGAAGGTATGTTATTATGATTTTTTGGAGATTATTTTTTATTGAGGAGACTTTTCCTCGCAGCTGCTTTCGTCTCAAATAGT